>PVKE010001044.1:0-111492 GCA_004027555.1 Craseonycteris thonglongyai
AAAAAAAAAAAAAAAAAAAAAAAAAAAAAAAAAAGACTCTTCAAAAATCTTGAACCCATAAGGCTTCCATCCTCTGCCAAGTGATTCGTATATATGTTGAGGAGCACATTCAAAATTCAGCCAGTTCTCAAGCTTGCCTTGGCTTTGCCTTTTCACTGGGATCTCTCAGGTCTCCCCAACACACGCACATACTTTGTCAATCAACAAGAGATGTGCAGAGAGCTCTTATGGCCCCTCTGTGGCTCTTTCATTCCTAGCATCTCCCTGTCACATTTTTGGTTGATCTGTCACACTCACCTCAACTGGGACTTCACCCTCAGGTTGGCGATTTTATACCATTTATTTCCCTACCAAGTTTGCAGCTTTTACTGACAGTGACATTGGGCATGGGTTTTACCCTCTGTTCCAAATCAAGTCAGCATTCTCTGGCAGCCCTGCCCTGGTGAAACCATCCTTCCAGCCAATTAAGCTGGGGGGTGAGGTGGAGATGTTCTTACCTGACGTCCCGCCAGCTTTCTATGAATAAACACTTCTCGATTTGTTTTTCGCCTTTGGTCATTATCCAGAGCCCTGAAAGGATGGTTTTAACAATTGTTCAGTTGTATACTTGTTGTGGAGGGAGAAAATTTGCCAACCTTTTTGCTCATAGCTGGAAGACCCCTGGTAGAAGGATTTCGCTCGTTTATACAAAGTGTTTGTATAAAGTATTTACAATGTGGTTGTAATAAAAGATCTCATCCTTGACTCCTTGTGGATTTTGGCCCTTATTTCCAAGAATCCCAAGCCCTCCTTCTCCAAGAGCTGTCAGTGCTTAAGATCTCCTGAGATGAGTAGTGGGCCATTCCGGAAGCTTTCATCCACTCATCCCACCACTGACAATTTGACTGCCAAATCCTTATCTTCAAGTGCTTCTGTCAGCATCGAATTCAGGGCAGCTCTTGGTCCATTAACTGACCCAAAGGCAACAGGTGGGACCTGTTTTGGGAAGATGGTTGAAGAAAAATGGCCTAGTCATCGGTTTGGTTTACTTTCATTTATCTCTGTCATGTGGGAATACAATACAGATAATATCAGGCCCAACAAAAAGGTACATTCTGATATTATTTTTCTTTTTTTTGTCCAGACAGAGCAGACTAAGCATGGATATCAGAAATACCTGCCACACAAAATGAGAAGGATCAGCTCAGTGGAAGGCCAGAGGCGGGTAGCCCTGCCTGTTCACTTTCTCTCCGTATATTCTTTTTTTTTTTTTTTTTTTTTTAAGAAAAAGGTTTATACCCCACCACCTACTCATCAGGTGATTGGAGACTATAGTTGTAAAAATGTGCTGCAGGCAGAAGTTCTAAAAAATCCCAGAAAATGTTGCAAACATCTTTAAACAAGGTATTTTTGTCCTGCACCTTCCTTGCTAAAGGTCCCAATTGCTGCCAAGAAAACTAGTGAGAATGTTAGCTGCCAAATAAAAAATTTATGACAGTGTTTGGCAAAAGACTATCTCGCTTGCTTGTTTTATACATTTCCACAAGGCACTTGAAGGCAGCGTCTTTCCCTTTCCCTCTCCCCCGCCCCCTACTCTGGGTACATCAGTACATGTACCGTACTGATCACTGCTCTGGGTCTGTTCTCTAATAAAAGTAACCTCTGAAATGTGAGGGGAATGTTCTCAAATATGATGTGTTACAAAGGAAGGGAAAAGAAACACTGGGATGGCTTGTTTAGAATACATACATTTAGAAGAAAAGGAACAAGAACCTTTCAGTTAATGACTGTAGACTCTTAGTGGCTGAAGGAATCTTCAAAAGCTCCCAGTCCTTGCACACCTCCAGTCCCATGCACCACAGACAAGGAATTGGGGGCCCAGAGGAGACCTTGTTCTACCTAAGGTCACACAGCCACACTCATCTGGGACAAGAGCTTGGCTGTAGCCCCAGCACCACTCTCTACCCCCAACGTTAACCAAGCCCAACGTTGCCTTTGTGTGTTGGGGTTTTCACACACACATACCGGTATGTGCACACACATGCGCACGCATTTACAGCATGTTTTAGGAGCATTCGAATTCTAAGCTATTCTGATTAGTGAATATTAAAACATCTCCTTCCCTAATTTTTTTTTTTTTTTAATCTAACTGAGTCAAGATAGGGCTGCGATACTCCTGAAATGGCACTGCCTGACCATTTCAATTAAGCCTCGGGGCTGTGTCATTAAATGTTTACAGGAGCCCTTCAGAAGGGGCAGGAGGGGAGGCGCTGTACCAGAAAGTTTTCTTGCACCAAGTTTGGATGTTGATAGTAATAATTACATAGGCTGGTGGTGAACACCCTGAAATAGTTTGCCTGCCTGTCTGAGAAAGCAAAATTATCGGTCTCGGTCTTTTGTAAACAGGGATCAGATTATGCTTTCCGTTGTTAATTGGCTTTGTTAGCACGCATGTCATCATTCTCACTTATTCAGAAGCCCTGCTGCACCCCTATTCTGACTGGAGAGGCATCTGCTGCCATTGTTGCTCGCTCGGTGAAGTCGAAGCTCAGAGCCAGGCTGCGGCTGCATTTTGCTGCGGCTGTGTGCTGGGGGAGCGCATGGTGTTTGATATAAAGTGCTGCGGACAGACCGGGAGTAAGTGGATTATTTCAGACAGCATTCGGAGGCAACGGGAGGAAGATTAGCTCAACATAAGGCAGATACCATAAGCAAATTAGAAAACCTCCCCAATTAGTATAAGAGACCCAGATTTGTGCTGTTTGTGATCTTCTGCTGAAAGGCAGAGTGTCGATGTTACGGGCTCCAGTCTTGATTTAAGTTGAAATGTTGGCATTTCCTATCAGTGCATGTTAGCATCGGAGGCTGTGTACTGGCCTCATAAATGAAGTAAATCCCTGTTCTCCGCAGCTGCCAAGTAGTCCTCATTCCGAGGTTCTGTACGTTGGGGAATGTTTTATTTGGCGCTGGAATAATCTCTAGGGCATATTATAATATTTCTATACTGGGAATATCTGACATGACTCCAGTGTCCCACACTTAATCTCCCTTTTGTTTGTTTATCTTGCGGAACATGTATCATACTGCAGTCATGAAAATGGAGTATGCAGAATGCCAGATGCTACAAATGCAATTAGATACTTGAAAATAGTTTCCTTGGTGGCACTGCTGGAAATCTGAACTGGGCCTTGTTTTTCCAAACAGGGTAGCATTTTTCTGCTTAGCTACTGGTTGTGTGCTCCAAGAGGAGGCCTGGGTCCCCGCTCTGAAGTCACTATGCAAATACAAGTGTGATCAGGGCCTTCTAGAAATCGGACCAGGCAGCCTTGTCCTTCCAACATTGTGGCAGTCTCTGGTGTGGCTTTTTCTTCCTCCAAATGCATGTGTAGTCCTCTATTTCCTGCCCTCTGATGATTTGCAATCAAGTTGTATGAGGCAAAAGTCCTCAACAGACTGAGCCCAACTCATGTAAAGAAAATGAGAATGTCTATACTCCTTGTTGTAGGGTCTGAAATGCATTTCAGATAAACTCTTATGGCACCAGAATTACAAGGACCACAAAGCTCAGAATTTATTTTTCAGTCTTGTCCAAGGAAGATGATGTTTTTGTATATGTGTGTGGAGGTTGAATTGTTTTCTTTTCTTCTTCTTTTTTATTTTTTCTTATTTAAAACTAATGCTTATTCATTACCAACAATACTTTGAAAAATGTCATGCATCATAGAAGATTTATTTTTAATCACCATGACTACTATTTCAATTATATCTTTCCAATTTTTGTTTTAAGCTCATATATGTATTTTTCTTTTTGCAAAATTGGGGTCACAATATACATACTATTTACAACTGTTGCTTTTTAACTACAACTATATTATGGTCAAGAAAGTTGGTGGTATTAATGATGAATAGGATAGGACAAGATCTTCTTACCTCTCTGAATCATCACGAACAACTATGTTCAATGTACTTATAGTACTAATTCTATTTTAGTATATTTCTTCTTTGAAAATGATCAGTATCTGAATGGCATTTGTGGCAACTCTCAACTCACCAGTTACATGAAATATCATCATCTCACATCCCTTTGAACACAGCTTTGCCTTTTCTGTTTTAGCTTGCATTATCTAATTTGAACATCACAGGAACCTATAAGGTAGGGGACAAAATGAACAGATGTTGTCATCCCTGAATTTCTTCATAAATGCAACGTGAGCTGGAATGTGAGATGCACTGTGAGACCAGCCTGTACTCTTCCCACCACAGGCAGCACGTGGTCTTGGAAATGGGACCTGATTGGCTACATTTCTTCCCAGTCTCTCTTTTCCTGGGCAAATGCTTGCATGAAATATAGGTGGTAGTTAAGGCAGGTGTGATAGAGAATGTGTTCTGCAGGCCCCACCCCACTCCGCCCTTGCTTCCAGGTTCTAAGAGTTGCCCCTTTGCACTCTTACTTCAGTTGGCAGGAAGCCAAAGTCGGGGGTCAGTCGGGTGGTCGTGGCGGAGGGAATGAGGGTGTCTCAAGTACTTGAGATGCCTGAATGCACTGATGAGCTGGTGACCCACAAATCCGATAGCCTTGGAGCTGAGTATATGAAACCCAGCCCACCCACTCACAACACCAGCTTCTCCGACACACCAGGAGGGTGTGGACAAGACTTCGGCCAGAGGCCACAGTCTGTCAGACCCCAAGTCGGCTTTGTTGCCACCCAGGGCTGGGCTACTCAGAATTACAACACTTGAGTATCATCAGCCACTGGGGAGAAAAGCTTTTTCCTAGACCCTTCAAAGGTGTTCTGTTCAGACTGAAGGGAAAATTCCTACAGCCAAGCATCTCCTGTCAGCTCATTTGATAGTTCTCTATCAAGTAAACCATTACTGAATACATTGATTCTTTTTTTGTTTTCCGTTTTTCCTGTGTGCGGTTCTGCCTTGGCTATTCCCAAGATTTCTCTGAACCAGTTGGGCAAAATTGATTTTTATTAGTTTCACTGGCCTTGTGGAAAATTATCTCATGAACTGGTTTTTAGAGGAAGACTCAAAGCACAGCACAGGGTAAAAAATGAGCCTATAGCAGTCAAAACTGTTGTCTGAAATGTCTTCAGACTGGAAGGCTGAATTTATTGCACAAAACAAGTGTGAGCAAGGCGGAGGTGTGCAGTCCTGCTCATTATCACTGGAAAGAGGAACCAAAAAGCCGAGTTAAAAATTAAATTTTAATAATGCCAGTGATATTTTCTAAATCTTTTCTGACAGAAAGATTCTCATTATTTTTATCTGTCTCCGAGTAGGTTCTTTTAGTGCCATCTCAGAAATGGCCTCGGCTCTGATTGTTTTCCAGGCTTTAAGGCATCTGAGAAACCAAATATATACACAGAGAAATGTGCTTTAGATTGTTCAAGAAAGGGCTGTGACCGTGGTAACATTTCGGCTAGCGTATCTGCAGCCAACATTTGCTGGGAACGCCTTCAGCTTTCACAAAAGAGATCCTTGTTGTTAAGAAAATTGCTGTAAATCTCTCAAACAAAGAGGACCCACGATACACTGCACTTAGCTATGGGGGAAACACAGGGACCCCCTCATCCCAAGTTTGGGTTCCTTCTGGAAGTCACCCCAGTATGGACATGGAAGGAGAGTCAAGAAAAATGGAAATACCTATTGTTTTGGTAAACATGCAAACTCGCCTTCCAAGTATTCCCATAATACAGAATTGTTTGGGGATGTGTGGAAAAATGAAGCCAGAATCATTAAACATAGTCACACCAAAAGGATGTGAATTCTTTTTCTTTTCTTCTTTCTTCAGTGCCTGGGTATAAACCTGTGTTGTCCCCAAAAGGATTTACAGCAATGTACCGAAATACATACAAAACATTAGATTTTCTACATGTGACATGCAGTGAGGAGTAAGTTTAGTGCACACACAGCAGACTAGACTATCCATCGGTGAGAGGCGTGTCACGATTGCTCTCTAGGCTTTCTGGCAGCCAACTTGAAGAGGGAGATGGTTTCAGTTACACGAGTCAATAGCCATAAGATAAAAACACTGCTCTTTCCCCTACCCAACGGGAGCGAACACCTTCCCGTGGGAGGTCATTGCAGGGACACCCGCTGGGCAGGGTAATAAATAACACGTTCAAGAGCATCCCTACAGGAAATACTAGTTGTGCAGGGCTGGCTCTTCCCGTCCCTCTGTATGAGCTGGTGGCATTGTGCCCAGCGCAACTGAGAGCGCATGTGCAAACCTACACTGCAGGGTGGACTGGGCGTCTGACGAGTGTTCAGCAGGGAACTTTGAGGTTGTCGTTCCTGGCAGGAACCTAGAGAGACACCACCTATGTTGTAATTAGGTGCTCTCACGTTGTCTGGTAGCCAGTTAGGGGTTGGAGTTCACCCTCCACTTGTGAAAATTCATACCAGGCACCTTGAGGGCCGTACCTCCAAAGAATGACAGCAAAGAGTGGGGGGATCCTTTGTATTTTGGCTCAGTTCCTGTCAAGATCCCTCCTAAATTAGGGTTGGTTTTTCTGTTTGTTGCAGCGAAATAAAGAACCTGAGAAAGTGTTCATAGGCCACCCTACTCCTTGGCAATTTACTATATTTTTTATCGAGTCCACAGACATAGTCCTCAGTGTTCATCCTCAGGGTTGCTTGGGTCACATATATTTACTCCCATTTTAGAGATAGGGAAACTGAGGCCCGTTTACTTGTTTGTCACAGATCACTCAACAGATTAGGAGTAGAAGCAATCCTGCAAACCTCTCACGCCACTCACCCTCCAATAGAGACCACACAATTTCCCATCGTAGGCCTCCTGGCTTTAAAGCGTTGCATATAAAATGCACGCCATCCTCCTTGAATCGCCAGCCAGGCTGTGAAGGTCAAGGGGGCTGCAGATGTGTGTGTGTAGCCCTGACCTCTGCCTGTGAGGTCATCTTGTGAGAAGTCTGATAGGCACACACAGGCTGGTGTCTGGCTTCTGTTGACCTCTCCCTGGCCTTTGACCCCTTGGTTAGGAATTCATTGTGGGCTAAGTTGGATGCATTCAGTGTGGACCCAGGTTATGGATGCTCACGCAAGCCTCAACCTCAGACTTCTGCCGGGTTAGGGGTCTGGGCTCTTCCCACCTCCAAGGGAATCTCCAATAAGTCAGGGCAGGGATGCGCTCACCCATCCACCCCCTCCCTTTCCATTTGTTCCTTCATAACAAGTCAGAGGTCCCAGACTAAAGACCCACAGGCCCACTCAGCCCCACTGACAGATGTGCTTGCTTTGGAACACTTCTACTTAGTTGCCGATATTGAAAATCTGGGACAATTCACAGAAAGAACACCATTTCTGGCTTCTCCTGGCAAATCAGAAGGTGCGGCCACACTGAGCCCACTTTGAGTCCCAACAGCAGTCAGGAGAAGCGCCCCACACCCCCAATTTATAAGAAGAGCCAGCACACCCCATATTCCCAACCCCCTCTCCTGATGCCTGCAGCCCTCAGACTGGGCACCCCGCGCCTCCCGGCAGGACCTACACAGCCTCCCAGGGCCCCAGGTGATGGGGCTTCACCCGCACACATCTGGGGATCCTGCTATCTGATCCTCACCCCAGCCCTTTCTCCTCCTTACCAAAGAACCGTGAGTCAGCCATTGTGCTTGTCATTAATAAGCCTTCAGAGGAGGCCTGCTTCTTGGCCTGGCACCCCAGGATGATTAGTGCTGCTTTGGGGTATGTAGAAATCAGTTTCAGGTCAAAGATGGTGAACGCGGTATCATGTCTGAGCTGACCGTGCATTTGGTTGGGTGTCTCGTGCCCTCTCCAACCAGGAGACCAGGGCAGCCCCAGCATAGCATCAGCAGGAAGCTCATCCACCTGGCCTGGGGGACCAAGAGTGCAGGGCTAGGGTCACCTGATGGGAGCAGGAAGCGTGGAGGGCCTGTTAGGAGCCACAGTGTAGACAGGGCTGCTGGAAAAACAGAGAAAGGGAGCAATACCTGCTTCTCTCTGCCCCCTGCCCGCCTCCACTGCAGTCGCACATCCTGCAGGAAGCCGGCTGATGGGTTGGGGGTGTCTGTGATGCAGAGCAAAGCGAGGACGGGGATAGAGGCGGAGCTGAGGAGTAGCCGCCCCATGATTGGCACAGGGCAGGTGCGAGTTGAGGCACATCCCACTCAGCTTGCCATGGAATTAAATCTGCCGAGAGAGAAGTTCTGATGTTATGATCTAGAAACTGTCACCACAGCCCTCAAGGGTTGACAGAGATGCATGTGGCTGATGAACCTGCCAAAATGCTTTCTTCCCCCTGACATCAGGAAAGTAAAAAAGTACAACTGCATGACTATTAGGAGATATGTATTTCATGTCAGATCTTGCAGGGCAATAATATCAAAGCCCTTTGCAAAAGCCAAAGCATCTGTGTCCCACCAAGGTGACCTCAACTAGCCATGACCCAGAAGAAGCATCTTGAGTGTCAAGAGATGTCCCCGGGACACTTACAGAGCTGGAAAGGGCAGCCTCCCCCTTCCGAGGGACTTGAGTAGCTGTTGAAAGTGGAATTTCCAGGAGCGTGGCTCAGCTGGGGCTCCGCAAGGCCAGCTAGTCGGGGCCAGCCCTGGGTTGTCTCCTGCATCCTGAGACGCATCTGTAGGTTTCCCAGGCCCGTGCCCTGAAGTGAGGGGCTGTCTACTGGGGGTGGGGGACAGGGAGGAGGAGTGTCAGGGCTCGTTGTAGGGAGGTCAGTGAGTTATAATGAGTGGAGTAGTAATAATTAGAGTTACCTACTGCACAGTTACTGTTGCCAAGCACTGATCTAAGACCTTAGTGTGGAATTATATAATAACTCATTTGTTTTTAATGTAATTCATTGACCAAGGTACTGCTATGTTTCTGATTAGCCCCGTGTTTCTTTGGAACTTTCAGATTCCTTGTATTAGTACTTTTGTTTTTCTTTTTTAAATAGTGGACTAAAGGAGGGATGTTCACTTTATCTTGCCAAGTAAGAGAGTAATTTCCAAGAAGAGAATACATTTCTAAGGTCCAAGTGAGAACATTGGGAACAAACATGGCCGTTTACTATCATCATGTGTCTCATAATACTGGGCAGGACCCAGTGGGAATGGGGACCCTCCCTCAGAGCACCCAGCAGGAGTGGTGGGGGGAGGGTGAGAAGCACCTAAAACTAAGAGTCAGGGAGTGGGGAGGTCATCCTGGCCTGGACACTAATGATGGTCTGCCTTCCTAGGGAGCCTGAACAGGGCCACATCTGGAGTGGGCCTCGCCTTCTTCCTGGGTGGGCCTGCGCCACCACGTCTGGGTCCTAATAAATCAGGATCATTGTTAAGATTAAATGACAACACAGATGCAAAAAACATCCAAGACCACAAAAAGACACCCTGCCTTTTTAGGACTATCTAGAAGTTATATCACTGCCCACACCCCATCTGTAGAACACATGTAGAAGGTTCTTCTATTACATTTTATGAATGGCTGAACTCAAGAACAGAGACCTCCAGTCCTTTTCCAAGATCACACAGTGAGTCTAGCTCATTCTCCCTCCTGGTTTTCTTTTCTGTCTATTCCGACATATGTATTAAATTAAATCTTTAGGAGACCCAGAATTTTCCTGTAGCATATCCCCTCATCGCTATGCTAGGTGATATAGACGTAATAAAAAATCATGTGATTCAACATCACTGGGCAATGAGCAGTCGCTGGTGAGCAGCCCCTAGAGAACAATTGTCATTTCATTCTCTCTGTCCCCAAATCTGGTTTCACTATTTTGTTTTATTTTTATTTTTTGTCTCAATTTTGTTTATTTGTGCTCTGATCTTGATTGTTTTCTTCCTTGTACTCACTTTGGGCTTTGTTTGCTATTCTTTCCCCAGTTTCCTTAGGTTTAAAGTTAGACTATTTATTTGAGATTTTTCTTGTTTCTTTAGGTAAGCCTGCATTGCTATGAATTTCCCTCTAGGTACTGCTTTTGCTGCATCTCATAGATTTGGGGTTGTTGTGTTTTCATTTTTGTTTGTCTCAAGGTATCTTTTGATTTCTTCCTTGATCTCATTGTTGACCCAATTCATTATTTTGTAGGATATTATTTAGCTACCATGTGTTTGTGTGTTTTTCAGTGTTTTTCTCATAAGTGATTTTTAGTTTCATACCATTGTGGTCAGAGAAGATGCTTGATATGATTGCAAATGTTCTTAAGTGCACAGCAGACATGTTTCAAATTGCCATATATCCAGTCACCTTAATGCCACTGGTCACTCTAATGAAAATGAGTATTGCAGTGAAATAAAGAGCCTGTGGGTCAGAAGACCGCACTGTGCCCCACACGGTTGGCCTTGGGAGCCTCCCTTCACCACTTAGGGCCTCAAGGTCCTCAATTCTAAAATGAACAATCCAGACAAGGGTGTGGAGACCCCTTTTAGCTCTAGCAGTCTGCAAACCTGAAAGGAACTGAGTATAGTTTGCTTTTCTAGAGCATCATTATTTAATTATCTTCAATTGCTTTCCAAGCACTCTGATTGAGGAAAGCTGCCTTGATCCTACCTGAAAGCAGCTAATAAAGCCAGCAAAGCCACTCTCCAGGCCCCCAGCATCAGAGGTGCATATTGAAGCGTGGCAGTGGCCATGGTGCCCTGACTGAAATATGATGTAGATGAGGGCTGTCCGGAAAGTATCCAGCCAGGTACTATGAAACATGGAGGCATTTGTGGCTGGATTTTTTCCTGGACAACTCTCTTATGTTTGGCAACGTAGAGTGCATTGTAACTATAATACATATCGCTGATCAAAACCTAACGGATTTATCTGTGGGTTCTGACAGGTACAAGCTGGCTGCCTTCCCAAGTTGGGAAGGAATCCTCAAGCCAACCAATGGCTGCCCTGCCTTTGCTTTTGATGTTTATGCCACCATCTCAGAGAGCAGGTTCAGCCCCACTGGGGAGAGTGTCAGTGTGAGACTGTGAAGCCGGAGGTCTTGGGGAGGCAGAAGCTTCCAGGATTCCTGCCTCCACCTTCCCCACCAGCTACTGGAAGATTCCCAGGCAGTTTCTTGGCCTCTGAAAACTTTCCTCTTGCCTTTCCTGAAATGACATCTCCTGTCACAGAAATGATTTGCAACTGCACGCATATAAAGGGCTTTACTTTTTCAAAGTGCTTTATCATCTTTAATGAGCTAATCCTCTTCTTCCTGGGGTGGGGAGTGAGCTGGCTTGTGCTGTTTGGGGAGAAACTGACACCCAAGTGTCATGGACTGACTCGTTCCAGGTCACCCCAGGCAAATCCAGGATGTGGGCACACAACAAATTGTCCTGGCCTTGACATCACTCTAATGACAGCCTTTGTTGTCAGCCTTCTGTAATTGATTTCTCATTGTGACACCCATAAGCTCCCACTGGGCAGGGACTCAGGGGTTCCTTTCCTTTGGAGGGACTTGTCCAGACCTGTCACACCCATCTGTGAGGGTCTAAGGACCACCATGTTCTCCAGCACTCGAAGTCCTACCTTAAATGGCTTCTAGCTTTTAGACCAGGAGTGAGCAAAGCACAGATAACAGACCCAGTCTAGCTCACAGCCTGTTTGCATATGGCCCAGGGGATAAAAATGACTTTTACATTTTTAAATGGTTGGGGGGAGGGAGGGGAATCAAAAGGAGAATATCTGTCAACATATGAAAATTATATGAAATTTAAATCCTAGTGTATATAAAGAAAGTTTATTAGAACATAGTCCTACTCGTTTATGTATTGTGTGTAGGTGACATTGAATAGTTGTGACAGGTCCTGTGTGGTCCACAGAGCCTAAAATATTTACTGTTATGGATTGAATTGTGTTCTCCTCTCCCCCTCATATTCCCCAAATTTATATGTTGAAGTCCTGACCCTCAGTACCTCAGAGTGTCACCTTCTTTGAAAATAGGGTCTTTATAGAACTAAGTAGTTAAGAGAAGGCATACTACATAAGGGTGGTCCCCTAATCCAGTAAGACTAATGTCCTTATTAAAAGAGGAGATTTGGACATAGATGCCCACACAGGGAGAAGGCCACGTGGGGACGAAACCAGGGGTCAGGGTAATGCATCTACAAGCCAGTGCACCTCAAAGGTGGCCAGGCAACCCCCAGAAGCTAAGAGAGAGGGTGGGGCAGGTCCTCCCCCACAGCCTTCAGGAGCAGCCAACCTTGCCCACACGTCAACCTCAGACTTCCAGCCCCCAGAACTGTGAGACGATACATTTCTGTTGTTTAAGCCACCCAATCTACAGTCCTTTGCTATGGAAGCTCTAGAAACTAATACATTTACTGTCCGGCCCTTTACAGAAAAAGTATACTGACCCCTGTTAAACTAAGCAGAAATTTGGAAATGGGGTAAAGCTGTTCTCCCCCTCATTCAGGACCTAACACAGGGGTGCTGGCTCTGGGGTGCTGGCTCTAGGGTGCTAACTCTGTCTCCTCAGTTCCATGCTGGAGAGCGTGCTCATTTTGCCACCTCGCCGACCTTATTTCTTTTGTGTCCTATTCCCCCAGGGCCTGCTGGGTAACTGAGTGCTTCCCCTACCTCATATCCGTAAATGCAGAGTATTAGTGGTGGATGATGGCCTAGTAAGTTGACCCTGAGGTTACATCTGGTTTTCCTATTTTTAAAGTAGGAATTTTAAATGGCTTTTCCCAGAGACAGGAGTCTTGTAGGACATGCCTCTTGGTTCCATCACCTCCCATTCCTTTGGGCAGCTGCCTGAACTGCTCCTGATTGGAAATCTCATTCTGAGATGAAAGAATCCATAGTTCCTGAGTTTGTGAGCCCCGCAGCTATCAGCAATCAGCAAAGCTTTCGCACAACTGGGCTGAGACCATGCTGGCCTCTGTACAGATCCATAGGGATCGTGTGATGCAGTGCTAGGGAAGCAGGTGGGGACCTGAAGGCAGTCATTGTGAAAACCAAGACAAGATGGCCAAGTCTATGCCCTGGTCTGATTCTAGAGTTCCCAGCATTTGTATCCTAGGGCTGTAATAACAAAGTACCATAGACTGGGTGGCCTGAAACAACAGCGATGTAGTCTCTCACAGTTCGGGAGGCTGGAAGCCTGAAATCAAGTAGTCCGCAGAGCTGCACTCAATCCGAAGGCCTTAGGCAAGGACCCATCCTGCCTCTTCCAGCTCCTGAGGGCCCCCAGCATTCCTTGGCTTGTGGCAGCTTAACTCTGGTCTGTACTTCTAACTCCACATGGTCTTCTTGCCTGTGTCTCTCTGTGTCCACTCTTACAAGGTCCACCAATGATTGGATCTAGGGCCCACCCTATATCCAGGATGATTTTACCTAAGGATCCTTAATAAATTACTTCTGCAAAGACCCTATTTCCAAATAAGGTCACTTTATAAGACATGAATGTGTTCCACTCAGTACAGTGAGTAGGGATGAAAGTGAGAGAAGTCCCAACCAAGTTCCGGTCCTGGAGCAGGCATGTGACTTAAGCCCATCCAATAGAGTGACTCTCAGAAGCTTTGCTTGGAATGCTGGGTCATCTGGCTCCTATAAGTGGAAAGTTTGCGTGTTGGTTTTCCAGTTTCGGGCACACAGCAGGGTCTGGGGACTCAAATGATGCCTTCAAGCATCCATCTCTTCTCCTCCATCTCTGGGCTCTGTGTTAGCATCCCTCAGGCAGCCTCCTTTCCTGCCTGGCTGTCAGAATGGGCCCAGCACCTCTAGGTCCCCATTGTCCCTACAGTCAGTCCCAATAGAGAGAGGACCTTTTTCTTGATTTTCCAGGAAAAATTCCCAAAGGACTCTCTCTGGCTTGGGTGGCATGCCAATGACTGAACAAATGGTTGTGCAAGGGACCGAGATTTATAATTAGCTGGGCCTGCCTGCACCATATTTCCACCTGTGGAATCAGAGAGTGGGGTCAGCCCCCCGTGAATTCCTGAGGTGAGGCTGGAGTTCCTCCAAAAGATGCAGGGCCTCCAAGACTCCAGGGGGGCATTGGAACCACAAGCTCTAGCTCCGAGGTAACCAGGTACGTTTTGAAAATAATGCTTCAAATTAAAGTTAGTGTTAGAGGCGGATAACAATGAACCATTTTCTCCAGCTCCTGTTTTCATTTCTTTCGGCTAACTTTAAACTGGATATAGAACTTGGAGCACCTTTCCCTTGGCCCTTGTTCTGGGGGAGTTCCCAGAGAGATGCTGGGACAGGCTCCTTTGCACACAGTTTAGCTCATGCTCTCATGGTTGCTAATTGTCCTGCCAATTGTGACTGTTCTGTCAGACACCAAAGTGGGGGCATCATTATTCAGGCCTGGTCAGCCCAGCAGGAAAGCCTGTGCAGGACGGGGCACTGAACCCGTAGCATGTCGTGCACTCTCCCGCTAATGAATGCGACTCATGACAGGGTTTGGACACTGCTGGCATCCTTAATAGAGGGGTGGCTGATAGCTAACTCTGAACGCTGTGCTTGTCTACAAGCGTCCCTTAGGAACCAGGAACATGAACCTTCAGGGAACACAGGTAGGTAGAGTCTCTCATTCATGAATTCAGCAAGCATTTGGGTTTGGTTTTTGTTTTTGTTTTTGTTTTTGAATACCTATGCCAAGCTCTGTTTTAGGCACTGGGAATACAAAAGACAATGGAGATTTAGACTCCAGGAGGTCCACTTTTATTGAAGAAACCTACACAGAAACAAAATCATAAAACTGGGTGGTAAGTGTAGTGATAATAGAGATACACAGGGAAATATAAAGGCGAGAGAACAGCAAGGTCAAGGAAGTCTTGGAAGAGGTGGGGAAAATAGATCAAGGACTTGGTTTTAGAATCAGGGTGAAGCAACCTAAAAATGCTTTTCGTCGCAAATAACGGAAGATTAACTCAAACTGACTTGAAATATAACGTTAGCTTATTTTCTCATATAGAAGTCCAGAGCAAGAGAGTTTGATATAGAGATCGATCGTGTCTTCAGGACATTTCTTTGCCATTCTCTCAATACTGTCGTCGTCCCTATGCCCATTTCTTTCTTAGGCTGGCCTTCCTTAGGGAAGCATCGGCTGCAACAGATCCCAGCCTAATATCCGCCTACCACACAGTCCAGATGACCCAGCATTCCATGCAAAGCTGGGATTGGACTGGACTGGCTTACGTCACATGCCTGCTCCTGGTCCAGTCACTGTAACCAGGGGCATGGAACACACTGACCACCTTAGCCTAGGTCACAACTTTAACCCTGGGACTAGGGGTGGCATCAAATATTTGGAACGAATAAGTGAATGCAGCCAATATATATCTGTTACACGTGGTAAGCAGAGTGCCTTCCTGCCCATCATGTGTGACATCATCATCCATCATCACACAGTGGCACTGGTTACAGTAAACACCCGAGTCTTTAGGGGGACATGTTATGACTATGTATGTATGGAAAGAAGAGGATCCCAGCTTTTGGAAACCAAGAGTCAAAAATCTATTCTTACAGGAAAGAAGTGCTATCCGCCCTTATCAGAGGCTTCTAGAATACATTAAACCAGACCCTCACTTGACTTGGCCAGACACCCCATCTTGTAGGAGAAAGGGAGCCATGGTGTGTCACTCAGGATAGCATATGTCATGCTTCAGTAACAAACTACCCCCAAATCTCATTGGCTTAAGACAAGTGCAGTGTGAGTGCAGGTGAGTCTAAGGGCCATGGCTCCATGTGATGACTCGGATTCAGGCAGGAGCCTCCACCATTATATAACTGCACTCCCAGGACATACCGTCTCCTAAGCCAGAACAGCAGTGGGGGAGCCAGCTGGATAGTCAAGCCCTGGAAGGGGAATGCCTCCACCTGGAAGTGAGGCCTAGCACTTTTGCTCACCTTTTATTTACTAAAACAAGTCACATGGCCGTGCCCAACATCCATGGACCGGGCAGGGCATTCTGTGCCTAGAAGTAGAGGAGAACTGGATACTGGTGAATACTGGTAACCACTGCAGTGGAATTCTGGGGCCCCTCAAACAAGAGCAAAGAATTGTGCCAGGTACCTGGCCTGCCTGCCTCCCATTAACCCATCTTTTGTGATTCCGGCTGCCACACACAAGAGCTTGTTTCCAGAGGGGGAGGAGACTGCAATGGAAAGATTAGCCACTCCCTGGGTTTCACACAGGATCAGTACTTTCAATAGTACTTTGTGAGTTCACCCTCAAAGTAAATGGTTAATTCATCTTGTATCAACAGCACTGTGATTCATAATGTAAACTTGGAGAATCCTTGATGTTTTGGGCCCACATTCCTTTTAATTTGGCTCTGCATTCTTTTAAAGCCACAGTGCGCTCACTTAATAGAATGCAGCATGCAAATGCACAAGCTTTTGCCTGGAGGCAATTTAGCCTGGCTGGTTCAATGGATGTCTTCTTTCAAGTGTATATTCTTTCTTAAATTATTTACTGGGTAAACACACTTTGCATTTTCAAAAGGGAGATTAAGACTGCTTGCTGCATACCTAGTTGAACATAAATCCACCCTCCCCCACTTGCCCAAAGCCCAAAGTTATGAAGGAAGGTACTTTGGGCTTCCCCAAAGTGTCTTCTCTGGCTCACTAGCTGGGAACCCCTCTTCCTGTCTGTTTTTCTGATGCTCTCTGAACTCTGCATTCCTTTCTGCTCTGCCGACAGCAGTACCTGCCAACAGCCCGTTGCTCTGGCTGTACTTACGCTTCCTCACAGCTGGGGCCCCCAAGGCCCGCCTTGTTTCTCAGCTCCAGGCTGGCTCAGTCCTATGCACTCAAGGGCCCCCACAGCTCATTTTTCTGGTCTGTAGAGGCACTGTATCTGCTCCACACATTTGAAGGACAAAGCTGGGTTGGTGGCCTGGCCAGAGTCGAGCTTACTTCCCACTCCATCTGCTCCAACTCTTTATTTGCCCCTCTGTACCCCTCATCCCAAAGATCTGCCAGCCTTTGGCTTGAAAGCAAATGCTCTCTCTTGTTGGCCGCCAGCACATGCCAGCGTACCATGAGAACCACTCCTCCCAGCTTCGAAAAGCCCACAAGGACTCTGAGAAGGCCCAGTGGTGTGAGGTTCTATCTTTGGGGTTGGGGTGGGGGTTACTTCAGCTTTTAGCTTCAGCCTTATCTATTCGGACTTCTGAGATGTTTCCTGTAAATTCAATTTGCACAGGTCTCCATTGTCCCTTCAATGGAAAAGTGATGATTACAGGGGCTGCGTCCTTTCTTTACCATCCTTTGGACAGTTCTGTGTGTGTGCCTATGTGCAAGTAACTGCCATCAGCTAGGGTTGGAGAGGTGACTGTAGACTCACCAAGGAGGGAATGGGCAGTTCTATCTGCAACCCAGCGGTGAGGTTGCTGGTGTTGGGGTGGCTGTCTGCTGAGTGAACCAAACATAAGCGCTGTTGGGAAGGATCCCAGGTGAAGTGCGCTCCTCTTTGCACTGGGATGAGGGAAGCCCAATTAGAAGGCTGGGGGAGAGCTGAGAATTTAGGATTCCTGTGTATTCATTTTTCTAACCAGGCCTCAGATTAAACAAGTACCACCCACAGTTAATCCTTTATAAATGAGCATCGTGGATGCCTTGGGGCCCTCAACCCACAAATAAAATGGTTGTCAACCTAGAGACACACTACTGAAGAGTACTTAAGGCAGAATTTTAAAGAGTTTTCATGCTTTTAATCTGTTTCACTGCTGAGTTTCATTTTTGCTGATTTTCTTTGCAAGTCTGATGCTAGTGACTGTGGTAAATAGAGATTACGACAGTGACTTGGACAAACGGGATGTGTAGGGACTGTTCTGAAGATTTCTGCCCCTGCCAGAGGAAAGGGGTTGAGAATCAATTTGGGTTTTAAATCAAGCCACCAAGTAGCACCGATCAATGTTCATAATTAGCCTCACTTTAACAAGCTGTGAATTCCTGTTCTCATTTATTTATTTATTTACTTGGGGGACAGAGAATCTTCGTGCCTCCTGAGTAAACATGGCCTGTTAAGTCTGAATTAGCTGTCATCGCAGAAGAATTAATGTCGGGGCGCAGCCTTTCTAGTGCGGAAGGGAAGAAATAAACGAGACAGATCTTAGCTGAGCCGTATGTGATGAATGAGGACTGAGCAGGTCATTCATCTCCTTCCAGGGAAGTGGACACAGGCACTAAAGCAGTTTTGCGGAAGACGTGTCAGCAAATGTGATCATTTTGTAACCTGTCAGGAGGAGAGCGAGCCCGCCCTTCCAGGGGCCCACGGGGGAGCGGGCCTGTCTGATGGGACCGTCTCTGTCCATCCATTTAGGTGTGGGGAAGAAGGGGGTGGGTCAGGAGGAATCCAACTGAAACCACAAGGGTGTCATCCCTCCAGAAAACTCATCCATAAGTTAAAAAAGGCTGCAAACACCTTACAAGGATTTCCTCTCGAAGAGGCAGAGAAAGAGCGTGGGGTCACTGTTCAGGGGGGGTGGGGCCTGGCTGGTCCTTACTAGCTCTTCTCAGGGACGCCCAGTCCAGTGATCCCCGTCTAGACTACGACAGCAGAGCTTTTTCTGCGTGACATTTGGAGGATGGGAGGATAGGGTCTCAGCCGCGTGGACAGCCAACTGAACTGCCAACCGCCCAGTCTCTATTTCTGAGTGTTTGGTTCTGTGGGAGCGAGCGTGGGCGATGCTGTTTGACCCCAGCTCCCTTTGAAAGTCTCAACAAAGCTTTCTGATGTTCGACCTCTTTTCTCAGAATGAGGTAACAAATTATGAAACAACTTCATCAGAAGCTCTCAGCGGGCTCTCAGAGCTCGTGTTTCCTCCCGTTCTCCCGAGTTTGCAGTTCCCGTTGGCATTTGGCAGAGGGGGTGAAGTCCCTGGAGATGAGAGCCCACCAACCAAAGCCCATGAGGCACTCGGGTACTTTGTATTATGTCTCATTTCCATCTTTTTTTTCTTTCTTTTTTTTGCTATGGAGCAAATGTAACGTTTGCTCCTGGCTTCACGGAGCGTGAGCCCAGTGACAGATGACGGTTTCACAGACTGAGCTGCACGTTTGACACTTGCTTCTTAATCTGATCCTTTTCTTCCCGAGTCTCTCTTTTACTTTTCCCCAGGTATTTTCATACAGGTAGGTACCTTACTGACATGTGTTTCCTTGGAGTCTTTTACCTTAACAGGAAACACTGCAAAAAAAAAAAAAAAAAATAGGCCTGTCTCACATTTTTAAATTAAAAAGAAACTCGCATGGGGCCCTTGATCACTTAAGGATTACTACATGGCACTCTGAACCCAAAAAGCCATTTGATTCGCTCTGGCTTCGCAGGAAGCATTTCTCCGGGCGCAGCGTGACAGTCTCTGTGGAGTCGTTCATTTCCTCGTGGATCGTTTGTAGAACCAAAAAGCTGCAGGGACACACACACACACACACACACACACACACACCCCTCACACCAGGCTCCCTGACCTTACCTGTGAAGCCATCATTTGATTAGCTGACTTGACCTTGGAGGAGCTTTGTCAGAATGTCCTCTAACGATCTGTGTGAATGTCTTTTTTCTCTCCTAGAATCATCCAGAATCGCGTCCTGGTCGTCATCCTGGCCGTCATCCTGGTCATCACCATCCTGATGGCGATCACTTTTTCTGTCAGAAGACACTGATGTATCTGCTCTTCCCCGATAAACAGACACAACGGCTTGTTCTGAGTAATTAAGACAAAACGGTCACATGAATCATTCTTTTTCGATGACAGGCCCTGAATGACCTTCCCTCTCTCTCTCACCACTGTTCAGCTGAAGTGCAAAGAGTGTAAAAATATTTTTTATTCCTGTTTGCATGTGGGTTGGTTTTCTTTTCTAGGTCTGTCTTCACCCAGATTCGTTTTTTTATAAGGAAAGGCAAATGTTTATTTCCCTTTTGGTAATTTCATCTACTGACCAAAATAGCTTTGGTGACATTCTTCCTTGCCCTGTGGACATGTCAAGGGTCATGGCTGGGGAGAGGACATGATGAGTCAATCACAGGGGCTTCTGATGGGCTGTGCTGTTTGTCACATACCTCTTGTCACTGAATTGCCCTTTTGTGATGTCTAAAGATAAAAATGCAGAGGGAAGCTGGGGCCAGAGCTAGTGACCAGCTCCCACAAACCAACCCCTTTCCTACTCAGGCATAATGACCAGAGTCAGCCGACCTGAGTGCTTTCATTGGAAAGGTGGGTATTTCATGTCAATTGTGCAGGAAATTGACTTAGCACTTTCTCTGTTTTTCTATGCATAATTTTTTTTCATACCCAAGAATATTTTTGCTGAGCCTGCCCAATATCCACTTTTCACAACTTTGATTGCTGGCTACAAGAAATATTTCCTTACCTTCCAAAAATCCCATACTCCCCAGAATTTGCTGGCAAAGTGAGCCCTGATGCCGTATTTAATTGTGACCTCCTCTCCCCTGACCTGTGTAAGCACTCCTGTATCCTTTCGGTTTTAATATTTGCACTGCCAAAAGCAGCCCTCATACATGCAAAAGGTCTGACAAGGTTCTCTCCACATCCATTCCAGTATGTAAAGAGAACATGAATATTTCAGGAAGAGCAAGAACATGACTCCGTTAGTGTGAAATTTCAAATGTGATTATAAATATGGTCGAGTCCTGTCAGATAATTCACGAGAAATAAACTTTATGGAAAATGTTCACTAACCTTCTTTAAAAGGATAAGGGATGTGTTGCAAAAAGACAGCTTGGGTTTTTTGTGTTTGTTTGTGTTTTTACTAACAAATGCCAGCACAGCCTTTCTGAATTCACTGTGTGTTCAAACCTCTAACTTGCTTTGTGATTTTCTTCGGTTTCCTCCTGTCTGAGGTAACCGGGAATTGCGTTCAAAATGAGTTCATTTATGATCCGGCTTCGAGCTGCCCAAGCTGAGGTCACTTTCCCCCAGTCATGAAGCAAAATGTGTCTTTCTTTAAGACTTCATAGGCACTTACAAGGTCTGTACTATCTTTTGAATATAACTGGAAGTTTTGAATCCTTGAAAAGCAAACCTGTTCTCCTCACAAAAAAATGCTAACCACCTGTGCCCATGGATGGAGGTCACCAGATGCAGCACTCAATTCTTTCCCCCCAACTCAGAGAACCATCATGGTTTACGAAGGAAATGCAGAATGGCAAAACCCACCAGAGAAGTCGTGTTTATAGAAACAGGCCAAGGCCTGTATGTGTTCCAATAAATCATTTAGTCTTGTGTAAATAGAGCTGCAGCCTGAACTTCACAGGGCTGGTGTGGGATTTTGGAAGAGCGAAGTAGGACAGCGAAGGAGCAGAAAGGCAGTGCTGAGTTTCCTATCAGCTTCAGGCTCCATCACAGCCAGAATCTGTTATTCTGATCATGGAAGTCTGTATGTGCTAAACATGTCGAAGAAACCATTAAAAAGCCAGGAAACCAATAACCGGCCTGCTCATACTGAAACACTGGTGGTGCGGAAGGCGTAGCCAGCCTCTGGTGGCTTCCTTCGAAACTGGTGGTGTTAGTGAAGTGCATGACCAGTTCTCCAGCTGCCCCTCATGCTCCCAGGCTCCGCGCAAGGCTACCCAGCAAGCCGGCTGATCTGATCACCTGACCCGGCCAGCTCCTAAATATGTCACTAAAACCTTGTGCTCATGTGGAAGCAGATGAAATGAGGAGTGAATGGCTCGCTTCTCAATGGCCTTTTCTTTGAGGTTCCTTCTCTTTATCAGCTTTTGCCTGAGATATTGCCCCAATTCAACCTAGAGAGTGGGAAGAAAATGAACAGATAAACCTCAGCCTAACAGCCCCCTCAAGCCCACCTTGAGAGCAACCCCCTAGACAGGGTAGTGGGTGCCTGGTGGGAAGCTGGTCTCCTTGCCTGGATGCAGCAAGACAGACTCAGGGGAGCCCAAGGGAGGCAAATTGTCCTCCCCCATCCCCTGCTGCAATGGAGACAGAAGAACGCTGCAGATTCAGAGCAGGTCACAGATCTGTGAAAGGATCTAGGAACTTCATGTGTCGACTCCGATGGATAAATATTTCTAAAGTCGGGAATATTGTTTAAAATGATGTTATATGGGGGGGGGGGTGGCGGTGAGGAAGACCTGGGGGAGGAAGAGGAGGAGGAGACCCTTGCTGTATCAAACTCATGCACTAAACAGTTTCCCTGACAGAATATATAAAGCAGATGCCACCCCGCCCCCAAATCCAAAGCCATTTAATTAAAGTCCCTGAAGTTGCAAAGAGTTTTAAATGTTCTGCGTGGCAGGCGAACGGCCTGACGTCAGCTCCCAGCCTGGGCTGGGAGGCCATTTGCTATTCTGTTTAAGGCAGGCTGGATTGTCTTATTTTGGAACCAGCTTGGTGGGGGGTTTGCTTTGCTACTGCTTCTGAGCCCTGAGCTTCAAAGGCTGAAATTAATGGTGAACAAAATTGTGCAGCTCTGGCCGTCCCATGCGGGGCAAGCCCATTGAGGGTTATCATTAAGTAAAGAAATAAAGAGGGGGAAAAAAGCCTGCCTGTTCCAAAAACCTCATCAGATAATGACCTCGGTGATTGGGTTTTCATTACGAAACAGCATCCAGAGATTATCTCCTCCGTGGAAGACGGGAGGGGGGAGAAAAAGAAAGAAAGGAAAACCACTGTCTTTCTCTCCCTCTCTTTCTCCTTTTTTTTTTTGCACATCTTTTCTTTAAAACTGTCAGATCATTTCAGTATTTCAAATCCGAGGAAAACAGCCTGCCTGCTGCCGTATTTGAAGTTGTAATGGTGTCAAAAAGTCACGACTGACTGACAGCCGTCAGTCCCAGAGGGGCTCATTAAATCATAAAAACTTGACAAGGAAATAATTGCGCATCGCCAGCAACTTGGCGCCTGTTTAGACGTTTTTATTTTCTTTCATTATTAGTCCCCACCATTACGTTCATTAACAAATTGCATTAAACAACTGTTAAGGGCTAATGATTTGTTTATCGCTTTTTTTTTATTATTATTATTTAAACATTAGCTGTGTCATGTGGTACCCCAGCAGCCTCTTGCCATCATCTGACTGAATATTTTTCCACTCTGAGCTCTGGGTACTGTTGGAATATGAAATAGATTATTCATTACTCTCCTCTTTGCCACTGATTTGGTTTCATGTAGTGTCTTCCACAGAGAAAGATGAAAACTTGTCAAAAATAGGTTATATCTTATTCGAAGGGGCAACAATAGCAGCAGGTACAGACACACTTTAATATTTAATTAAGGTTGATGTTAACCCCTTTAAATGACTTTTGCTGTAAGTTCTATTCAAATGCAGCAGAGAAAAATAATTGTTCTTAATTTGCAACGTGTTCGGCAGGCATCCTTCTTGGAGTTAGCCAGAAATTTAGAGCAGAATTTTTAAACAATGAAATTGCCCATCATAGTTATGTATAGCCATTTGTCTACATACTTGAGAATTAACAACAAGCAATGATTTCCTCACCTCTTTGGTTTGAATGGCTAGCCCAGCAGGTCCCTTGGTGCTTAGGAAAAGAGCTGACTTCCCGGGGAGAAATGTGTGTCCAGAGCCAAGGATGGCCGGTTGGGTGTGGCTGGAGCTGGTTTGAAAGGAAGCACTGTGAGTCCTGAGTCTTGGTCCACTTGCCTCCCCCTTTAGCTGAGTGTGTGGTTGGAGGACTGTGGTCTGGAGTGGGAGTCAGTAGAGAATTCTTCAAAGAACACCTGTGTGTCCGGTCGGCCGGAGCAGGGAGGGTGTGGTGAGAGGATGTCTGGGGCATCTCTGTGTAATCAGTGAACTCATTGCAAATGGTGTCTCCTTGATAGACAACAGGAATAATGCTTTGCTGGACTGACCTTCTGTCGTCTTTTCTTTCTGTGACTTGCCATTGGTGAAATGATCAGCTTTTCTATGGGATATAAACTTGAGGGGAAAAGCTCCATCATCATCATCATCATCGTCATCACCATCAAAGTCAGAAGTCAGCAGCCTCCATGCTGTGACTGCTGGCTGTATCTGGTCACCCTGTGTGATTCGATGAGTTTACGTACCCATGGAAGGTGCTCTCAGAGGCTTGGTTCATTGGCACTTCAGGGCTGGTGATTCTGCTTAATACCAGGCAATGGAGAGTACCTTTCTCCCAACTTGTTTCTACTCCCACCTACCCATCCCCAGAGAAAACAGACCCTTTAGACTCAGTGATATTAAGGGAAGAGATGGTGCATGTTCCTTGCTCAGCACAGCATCTCTCTGCATACCCACCCAAGTACAGGTGGTCAGTCCTACAGGGCTAGGCCAGCCTAGCAGGCACGAGCCAGGTGTGGCCTGGCCTCAAGCCTCACCCCTCCCTGCGGGCATAGCAATGGCAGACACTAGGGTCTAGAGGTAGGAGGACAGTCTCAAGCCTGCATTTCAATCCATCACTCCAAATTATTCCATGACAACTTGCCACCTTAGGGATGGTGTCCCTCCTCAGCAGAAGGCATGCTCAGATGGAAGGAGAGCTCTGTGGACTCCTAGGAACACTGGTTGAGGGTATTGTCTGAGACAAGCCACCAGCCCTCAAACTGCACCTCACCCTACGCTGTAACTCACTCACCTTAAACTAGACTCCAGAAAACATTCTTGTCTGTATGGCTTTATTCTGCCCGTGGTCCTCTGGGCTCAAACCAGTGGTATCTGCCAGAGGCTGTCCACCATTATGTGACCAGTCAGATGGCTCTTAGACAAGATGCCAACCTTCTTTAAAATAGGGCATGTGACTGTGTGGACAGCTCAGGAAAGTTCTTAAAACCACAGGTATTCCACCCAAGAAGGGAGATGTTGAAGGGTAACCAGGAGCAGCAAGGCCCAGGCAAGGGAAGGGTAGAATGTGTGGTTGGAGCTTGAGTGATGTGCTTGAGTGAGGGTCAGGGTCCTCTCTCTCTATAGAAGGAGGAAGACGCAGGGAGTGCTGAGAGGTACTGCCCATCTGTTAGAATTCCCAACCAGTAGCACAGTGACTGTTCCAGGGCCAGCTTACCACAGGCAAGCGGGGCAAACCAAGATGGTGGGGCAAAACCAAATTGGCAGGACAAGTGGGGTGGGAATGTGTGAGGAGCTGAGGAACTGAGGGTGTGCAGGTTAAGGACGGGGACAGGAGATGGTGGGGAAGAGCCAAGAGGGAGGGGCACAGGCAAGTAGGCCCCACTTTGCCATCCTGGTCCTATCATTGCCCCCCTTTAGGAGGGGCCAAAGGAGGGGGGAGATGGGGTGATTCCCTCTTAGGACCACCACCCAAATCTCCCTCAACCCCTGTTGCCCTGCCTCACGGGGCTCCCAGGATGCTGTGGGGAAAGCACTTCCTCGTCCTGTATCACCTCGTTACTCACACTACATAAATAACGAGGGCATCACAGGGGCGGAAATGCCAAGAAGCAGCGCTCGGGACTGTGGTTCTGTGAACCCATGCACCCCCGCCTTCCCCACATCCACACAAGACCCTTTGGCGTGAATAATAGCTCAACGGCCAGAAGCCCGTATTGATCGCTGCACATGCTGCTCCGCGGAGAGCTGCCTGGACTTTTCCTGGGGGCAGGACGGCCCTGCTCAGTGCAGCCCCCTCCCTGGCCTCCCCCAGGTGTGCTCAGGAGGGGACTGTGGTGTTGGGGGGGGGGGGGGACAAGGCCTTTCTCCAGCTCAATGGTCTCTGTTGCCTCAACTTGTTTTGATGTTAACTTATTTTGCCAGGAAAAGTACCTGAGTTGGAGAGAAATGTTTTTGCACAAGGAGGCCCCACAGAGTTGAGAATAAATACATCCTCGGGCTCCAGCTTCTCTCAGGAAGGTTCTGCCAAAGACTCGGGCACAGAGGTACCCTCAGCTATCACGCGTGGGGGCCTGCCGGCCCGGCACTGGGCTGAGCACTGTGGCTCGCCCCTCCTGCATGTCCCTGTGAACTTGCCCTGTGTTATACCATCCGAGGGGAGCGGAGCCCAGGATGCGGCTAAAATCCGGCACTGCTGTGGGGGACGCAGGCTGTTGCTAAATGCAGTGGAGAAGCGTCTGTCCTAGGCTGGTGACGTGCAGGGACTGAAGCTGGCCAGCCCCTCCCCCAGAGGCACGATCCCCTTCCCTCATTCGCTTCTCTCTGGATGCAGGAAGTGGCCAAGGCGTTGGCCTTCGAAGGGATGTACAGGTGTAAGGTCAGCCTGGCCCCTGCACGGTGACACTCTATGGACTGGTAGATCCTGGAAATCCCACCTTCACCTTAGAGTCACTCCTTGGATTCTGACTTTAAACCCTGGGAAAGTGCAGATTCATTTTCCCCGGACAGCTTCAGTCCCATCGGCCTCTGATCCCTCTGGGTCATTTGACCCTTTCCTGAGGGTAGGTTTGGGGTTTGGGGGAAGAGAGACCCACCCTGTAGGGAGCAGTTCATTGTCTTTGGGAGGAGGGGTTGCAGGAAAGGGGCTATGGTTCCCTGCAACCAGCTCCCTGGAGATTTCTCCCGGGTTCAGCTCTCATTTGGGGCATGGATGCATTTCCGGGGACCCGGCTTTGCCCTAGAAGCCCACACACCCCTGGCCAGGGTGAGTGCTGAGAACACACGGGCTCTGCTGAGGGTCCAAGGCAGGGAGGGGGTGGCATTAGAACCGTTCAGCTTGGGGCCCAGCACGTTGCTTCCCTCTGAGAGCTGCTCCAGCCTTGTCTCATCCCAGCCCTGCTGAGGCCCAGAGGAGGCCACAGCCACCGCAGTACACAATTTGACATTTGGGAAAGAGCCCAAAATGGATTGTTTATGCCCAGAGAAGACCCTGCCCACATGGTCCCATCCACAGGTCTTGACACAGTGGGGACCTCAGAGCCTCTCTCTGCTCGATTCCCATTACCTCCTCCTCATCCCAGCCCACCCCTCCCGAGAACTTACAGAGCAAGGAGAATTACATGGCTTCCATGAGGTCATTACTGACCCCAAGACTTCTAAATAACCAAACCCTCCCCTGCTTGCAGCATGAGAGATGTAAGCAGATGTGAATAAATATTTATTGAGTACCTACTATGTTCCAGGCCCCAAAGCACATGGTGAAGGAGACAGATAAGGAAACAAGAAAGGTAGTCCCACAGCCCTGGGGCTAGACATCACGCAGCTATTCTCAGGCACAGTATCCTGACCGGCTGGCTGATCTCAGGTATGGAAATCACATTTCAATGTCCCCCGGGCCTCTGTTGCCCCGCGATGCTTACCTCCCTCCATGATGTGCTTGGCAAAACCCTCCCCAAACAGCAGTGCTGTGTGTCATCCTGGCAATTCCCAGGAGTCTATTTGTAAAAATGGGCCCAGTGGGAGTCCAACTTTGGTGGACATCTGCCTGCCACTAGGCAAGCCCATCAGCACTGGTCCCTTGTCCAAGACCCGCCCAGAAGAGGCAGGGGACAGGAAGGGGGACCGTTTGGACTGGGAATGACTTTGGAGGGCTTTCTACCTGCTTATTAAATGATAAAGGTTTGACTTGGCAGGCAGTCGGAAACCCAAAATATCATAAAAGGGAAAAGAGTTGCTGCGTGGCTCAGAGGTGCACCATGGGAGTGTCGCTGGGCTCAGCCACCAGGTGAATTCCTGAGCAAGTGGTGCAGGAGATGGTTTTCAAAGGCTTCCCTTTCCCTGTTTTCCTCTCTCTGACCCCCGTGCAGAAAGGGGGAAATGGAAGCAGAATCCAGACCTGGCACGTGGCTGATCTGGGCACCCTCCCTCACCCCACCAACTGCCAAGAAACTTCGATGTCTGGGCACGTGGCATTTGGGGACGGGAGAAAATGGGCATTCCAACAGTCATCTGCATGCTTCCCAGAGCCCCCTTGTGAGGAGAGGTGGGAGCCACAGAGCCGCGAAGAGCAGGGTTTTCAAATGAGGGCTGTGGGAGCTCTGGGCCCCGCCTTGGTGACAGTTTGGATGACAAAAGCCGCCCAGGCAGATGAGCTCAGTTGCACAGAGCCCTCAAGGTGTGCGGGCTTTAGGGGCCATTTTGGCCAAATGGCTTGTTTTCAGGTGGGGAAATGGGACTCGGAGAAGGGACGCGAGTGCTCAAGACCACGCAGATCTGCCGGCAGGGCCGGGGCGGGGGGGCGCAGTCCCCCACCTCCAGTCGGGCTTCGCTCCTCTGCACAAGGAGGCAGGACTTTGCACAGGCCCGCGTTCCGGAAGCCACCAGCCATCACACCGCGGGGGCTGATATTCCTCAGGTACATTTTTGCAACCAACTCGTGGAGAAAAAAAACTCGGTTCTTCCCTGTTGGCTATGATCTTTTCCCTTGAATGTTAGATCTTTGGTCTTTTGAGGCATCGGCAGGGGGCGGCCTGGGTGTCTCCTCAACTGAGCTACTGGTGTCAGCTGGGAAAAGTCCTTCTGTGCTCAAGTCCCTGCAATCTCTTCTCACTGACCACCATCACTGGCCACCCTCCTCCACCCAGAGTCTTATGAGAAACAAGTCACAATAAGAGGCCCTACCCTGACACTGAGACTACAGAGGACACCCAGAAATGCTTTGGCTGCTGATGCTAAGGGGAAGCTGCTTTAGACATGGGGGTGGCAAGGAGCCCTCAGAATGCTCTCGGGTGCCGGTGGCTACGGCTGAAGTTAATGACACCCAGGAACAACCGGTGAGACCGGCCTTTTCCCACAGTCTGGCATCTTGCAGGCTGAGCTGGGCCTCCGGTCAGGGCGCTGGGCCCTGCTGTGTCACCAGCCTGGCAGGTGACCTTGTGTAGGTCAGACTGCATTCCCGGCTTCGGTGCCTCACCCAGCGGATGTGAAAGCTGGGCTGCAAAGTGTCAGGAAGGGAGGTCTATGCACTCCAGTCATCCATGGCAGGGACAAGGGAACAGTCCTGACAAGCTAAGGCCTAGGGCCTTGCCATAATATGGCAGCCCCTCATGGACAGAACCTTCTAGAAGACCGAGAGACTATTCTGAGCTTCTGAGTGATCTTGGAGGCTGGTCTGGTGCCATGGGTGTGTGACCAGTGCCGTCACACAGAGCCCCAGACTTGGGGTTTAGTCACTTTCTTAAAATTCCTAATACCCTATTTTTCCATGTATAAGGTGATACTGATGTCTAAAATTGTTAATCCAAAAATCGGGGGGTGTCATACACACGGAAGTAACCGTATATTGATTTCTTAATGTTGGGTCAGAAAAGTAGGAGGCATCTTATACACGGGAAAATATGGTGATTTTATCTTTGTAACTGTGTTTTGTAGGTGAAATCCATGGGACAGTGGCCCATGAATTGGGGCCTTGCAGCCTGGGCTCACACGCTGGCCTGCCTCCTCCCACCTCCCTACTACTGGGGTCTGGGTCTCAGCTGCTTGCCCCTCTGTCCCTTGGAACCACAGTTCCTTCCGTAAGGCTTTCCCCGCCACACCTTCACCCAGCAACTGCTGCCAAGCTCCACCCAACCTGGGCGCAGGGTCGGATCAGGCCGGAGCCTCCTGGGGTGGGGTGGGGTGAGGGTGGCCTCCCTCAACTGGCAGCATTGGGGTGCATTCAGGGTGCACTGAGTAGGGATGAGCCTCCAGCCCAGTCCTGAGACAGGTGCCTGGGGGCAGCAGCACCCTGGGGCTGCCCATCTGCTGAGGGTTGGGGGCAGCGGGCTTGTGGATGGGGGAGATGCCCAGCTTGATCTTGTACCCCAAGCCTGGGCACGGCGTGTACATCAAGCCACTGGGCAAAAGGGGAACGTGACCGCTAGCTAAGCTCAAGCGCAAGTGCATGCCCCGAGTCACAAAGCAGGTTCCAAGCCTGGGAACCCCACGCCTGAGGGAGCACCCCGTTGTCCAGCTCCGTGCCTCGGGAACCCCTGTTCAAGCTGCCTGAGTCTGGCTTGTCTCTTCTGTCCTGCTCCAGCCATGCTCTTGAGATGAGCCACCAAATACAGCTCATGACTGGTGATTCCACACACATGGTCCATAGCCTGTACTTGCCTTTCGATCTGGCATTGTGCAGTATAAAAAAGAGCAGTAAGATTCATGCTAATCATGGACAATTTTGACTTTACTTTAAATGACATTAACTAGGAAATTTTAAACACCGTGACGAGAGAGAGAGACTCGGGAAGAAAGCAAAACACATTTTTTCCCTTGCTTTTTGAACAAAGGGCTCCACGTTTTTGTTTTGCTTTGGCTCTCACAACTTATGGAGGCTGTCCTGCCTGGATGAGTCACTTTCCCTGTCAGGAAACCAGACCTTAGCATTGTGCCTGCCCCTCCCTTGCTCCCGGGCACACTGTGAACGTGCACTTGGATGCCCGTGAGAGGTTTAGAACCTAGTGGGTGATGCCAGTCCTCGACCTTGGCACCACAGCCCTTGTCTCAAAGTTTAGCCATTGTCAAGGGTGTCTCACCCAGGTGTTCGCCCTCAGTATGATGCCCTAGAACTGAAGCCCCAGTTAGAAGCCCCCAGACCTACAGAACAGGCATTGGCAGCCAGAGGAATTTAATTTGGAGTCCAAGCACTTGGTGAAATGGAAAGACCCCCGCCAGCCTGAGAGCCAAGGCCTTGCCGTCTGCGAAAGCCAGTCGCTGAGCTCTGCACCCAGCATTTGGTTCTCCGCTGGGCCCAGGAATTGAGAGCTCAGTGTGAAGGTGCCAGCACCCAGGACGGTGGGTGCCAACCAACTTGGGGTGGGGGATGTCATCGTTTTGGGAATGATGAAAATCCTGAGTCTCCTTCATCTTCCAGGGGCCAGGTATCTCTGTGTCAGAACTGGTCCCAAAGCTACCATCGTGGGAGTCTCAGGTGCAGCCGTCTGTCTTGAGTGACATTTGAGGATTCAGTTGTCTAAGGGTTGAATGGGTCCAAAGTAGCACCCTTGTCATTTCTATAAAGGTGCTGTCACTTTAAGGTAACATTGAATCAATCAATCAATCAATCAATCAATCAATCAATCTGTTTAGATCAAGTTGCCTCAAATGGAAACCCACTTGCATTCTCAACAGTGTCATTTCAGGAGAGAAGAAAAATTAGAAAACCCCCATTTGGCTTCTTCTGTAGCTTTTCCCCAACAGGGGATGACCTCTCTATCACTTGAAAGTTTTGGTTTAAGTTCTCCTTTTTTTACTTCTTTTCATTTTGAATGATGTCTTTTAGCTTCAGCTCAACTTGCTCCCGATCATTCTTTAGGCCTGAGAGCCACTCTGAAGTGGGATTAGAACTTGTGTAGTGCATAGTCCCTTTAAACTGAGACCTGCTAAGTCATCGCTCTTCTCCGTGTAAGTGAGCAATAGCACTCCATCCCTGAGGAATTGCAATTTCATGGTCCTAATGATGGTGTGATCCATTATCTAGATCACTGAGTCGGTGGGTGTCAGGAGCTGTATGCGCAGCCTGTCTCAGAGAGGGGGCGAAATAGCTCCTAAAACCATGCGGGTGTGGGAAGGAGTTACAATGTCTGTTGCTAATTCTCATTAATGTGTCCCACTTTCTTACATCACATTCAGGCAGTTTCAAGTTCCAATGTCCCTCAGTTCCATAAGGCCTCCTTGCCTGGAACCTCACATTTTTCCCCCATAGGGAAAATAGTTACAGGGTTGGTTGGTTGGTTATTTATTTATTTGTTTGTTTGTTTAGTACAAATCTATTTATTTTCTGTATTTCACAACGTAACTTGTTTCCAGCATTTATTTTCATTAGCTCTCTTGGAAATGTCGTTAGCACAAGTAATACATTTTGCTCGTTGTTTCCTGAAAACTAACTTGTATTATTTGATGAGTTAAATAACATGCCTCATTACAAAGTCTGCTGTCCCCATCTTTTGCATTTGATTTATTTATCTTACTTCCATTCTCTTTCTAATTGAAGGGGAGTTACAAAGCTTCAGGTCAGTACTTTGCTACAGTTTCTATGAATATCGACAGTGTCTTTTTTTTAATGATGAAAGTTTGGAAGGATCATGTTCAAGGGTGCTTTGGAATACAGGGTTTTTTCTTCTTCTGTTGCCCCAAGAGACGGCTTCGCAGTGATCACAGATCTGCAGGGGAGCTCTGGTTCCTTCATGGGAGAGTTGGGCTAATCTGCTCACCTCCTCACTGAACCCCACTTCCTTTATCTGTCACGTGGGGAAACTATAGGCCACCCTGGGGACCGATATGAGCTTCAACTGGGTAACCATGGAAGGCAGGACCTGGGGCATCATCACCACCCCTCTCGTCTTGATGGAATGAGTTGCTCTGTAACCCCACGATGTGCAAATACTACCGGGGGCAACAATTTGGCTGTTTTTATTTTGTCTTCTTTAAAGATTCCTTATGACAGGGTCTTTAAAATCCCTCAGAAATGGCTGAGATCAATAAAAGGAACATACACAGTTCTTCATTCATTAAAAAAAAATAGTCATTTTAAAAAATGTTTTAAAATTACTTTTTGACACTGTCAGACATGGCACCAGGGACCGGAAAATGGCCCTGGCCCACATAACAGAATCTCTGCTTTGTCCAGAGCTCACAGGCTGGTGAGGGAGACCCAAAAGTTACCTGGCACAATTACCTGCCACAGGAATTCCATCACAGAGAGATCTGGGGAGGTGAGACAGTCGGGGTTAATTGGGCTGATCTGAGCCTCTTCAAGGCCAAGGGTATGGCATCCGGAAGGAAGTTTGAATACACATTTGTAACACTGAGGGAAAAAAATTGCAGGCTGAGAATAAATGAGAGACAACTCTGATCATTCCAGGCGACCAGCCTAGCCAGAATGTCACCACCAGGAAGTTGCCCATTAAATGATCCGTTCCCATCTGAGGGTAGAGGACACATGGGATCCCACCTCCTGCTGGACAAGAGCTGAGGCCGGGAAGGGGCCCTGAGCCCCCGCCACCTGCTCCAGGCATAGCGGCTGTTTCTCAGGGTCTCTAGGTGGACCGCCCGCCTTGGTTTTCTCTTTTATTCGTCTAATTTGGCCACCAAGACACTCCCTCGTCTTACGAGGGCACCGAGCAGCTTCACAAGGCTCCTCTTGTTGGGATGCACAGTGAATTTGTACCCACCGAGCCTCCAGCGCTGATATTTCAAGACCTACAGTCCACTAAACGTGAAACTTTTGTTCAAATTTCAAGGATTTTGATAACCCAAGTGAATAGACAGTGCCTATTGATTTTTCCCTTACAATGACTCTCGGATAACCTATTTTCTCATTTATTTTTAAAGACAGCTCATGAGATTTCATAGCAATTCTGCCCAACCTCCTAATATCAAAATCCCTCCTTGACCCTGAAAATTGTAATTCTGCTATAGATCACAGCTGCTGAATATTACCTTTTACTAAGCTGGTTAAATAAAATATGTCCAAATCACTAGATCCCACAAGCCGTGGCCTGCAAGTGTAATGATGCAGGGCTCCCGCCGCCGACCAACCCCGGAGTGTGGGAATGGGGAACTTCAGCCTGAGCTCGGAATTTAAGGCGGAGGAGAGGAAACGGAGAGCGCTCCCAGTCTTCAATGATTTTCTTGTAAAACTTTTACAAGGGAGACTTAGGCTGTTTGATGTGTTCTAGACAATCAAATGCCCTCCGAATCTGTGAGAGAGAGTGGCTGGGGTTTTCTCCCAAGCGGAGGAGGGGGCATGTTTGATGTAGAGCAAGTTCAAAACCCCCAAGCCTTCCACACTGTTAAGTCAGATTACACTCACAAGGTGGGGAAATACACCACGTGAAACATGAAAAGGACCACCAACCTGGGAAGGCTGGCTGTGCCCCTAGCTGGTCGCGGCTCTTCTTGCTTTGGCTGAAGAGGGACCATGTAGAATTTAGACCAAGGGGGCTGGTACCCGCCTGAGCCCCGGGCCTCCATCCATCAGGCTCCTATCTGCGCTGCCTCTGCTTTCACCAAAGGGCCCCACAGATCTCCCGCCAAGCTGCTCAGTGGCTCCTTGCTGTTGGACTGACTGGTTTTCTTTCTCAGATGAATGAAGGCTAGCACAGACCCAAGTTGGTTCCAGAGGAGTGTTGAATATTTCAAGGCCAATGCTTAGATCAGAAGTCATGACCTTTGGCTTTCCGGTTGTTCTCTTACTATACCTAGGCCGCCCCCACGTCCACTATGGCAATGTTTCCCGGAAAATCTCACTCATTACAGGTGAACGGAGTCTGAAGTGGCTCTGACTCAGCCAAAAGGTGGCATCTCCCAGCAGTGGCCACGGGAACCCATTTGAAATGCAGGAGACAAGAGGTTCTGTGGGGCTTGGCAGCCGCTCTCGCTCCGTTCATGAACCCCCTACAACTGCTGGGCCCACTGCCTCCCCTGCAGGGCCGCCCAGCTTTGGCAGCTAATGGGTCTCATGGAACAAGTGTATGAAATGTGCTGATGTCTGCACCTCATGAGTCAGAGCAAGAAACTGCTCAAGAAAGAGAAATGAATAAAGAGCAGTGAGGACCCCCCTCCACACCCCCAATCCAAAAAGCGAACACATGTTCCTGTTCTTTAAGTGCATCTTAGGCCCGGGATGGCACGTGGGCAGCAGCAAGTCACTACCTCCCCCACTACCGGGCCTGGCCGATGTTGCTAATTAATCCTGGCTCCCTTTAATCCCAGAGTCCCCTTCAACCCACCTTTCCCTGCAGTCCCTCTTCATCCGTAGGAGTTATTTTTGGTTTGTTTTTGTTTTTTGGGTTTTTGTTGTTGTTGCTGCTGTTGTTAAATTTATTGCTGTTGTTAAATTGCTTGGTAACAATGACATAGTTTCCAGGTGCACAACTCTACATGACAACCACCTTCTATGCATTGTGTTATGTGCTCAGCACCCAGGATCAGCTCAGTGAGAGTTGGTTTGGAGGCTGCAATCCCGTCCCGCGCGTGTCCGCACACCCCACGTCCTGTGCATGCCGCCTCGTCTATCTGTGGGTCTTCACACTCCCTCCCCAATAGCCTGCTTCTACTCCTTCCAGGTCTCAAGTCCCCAGTCATGCGAAGAGTTTGCCAACCACCATTCTGTCCGTCTCAGAGGCCACTTCAGACCCGGGGAAGGAATAAGAGGCTAGGAATGTGGAGACCTCTGAGTTCTGGCCCCAGCTGGGTTCCAAAGCAGCGGGTGCCCCTGGACAAAGGGCTTTCCTTCTTTACACTTCTGTTTCTTCGTCTGTCGATGGGTGATGAAGACTCAGTGATCTCTAAAGGGAATCATAGCTCTTCCATTCTGTGATGCAAATCCCTTGGCAACGGTCCCACTCTTGGAACTATTTCCTGTGTCTGTTGGTGGATCCTCCCGGTCACTACCCATGTGAGCTCCTGGAAGGCAGGAGTCATATGGGGCTGATCCATATTTCTCCATGAGGCACCAAAGTGCTAGAAGCAGAGTACTCAGTACCCACCAGTTGCCTGTTCACTTCCTGTGATGTTGATCATCTTCGGGGGGAGAGCCCCAAGAAAAATGCAGGGACACCAAATGAAGCATTGTTCCAGAGGGACTGACTCCACCTCCTACCCCCATGGGGCCTTGTGAGCCAGTGTGGGGCACGCAGGACTGAGCCAGCGAGAGGTAAGGGGAATGGCTCAGCACGGTGCTCCCTCACGAGCTGTGTGAGCTGAAGCCAGTGGATCAACCTCCTTTCACCCTAGTTCCCTTCCCTGCAAGGTTGGCATGGCAAATGACCTCTAGTCAGAATTCAGTGACAGAGCCACGTAATGCACTGTTCTCTGGACCTGGGCAAGAGTAAGCGCTCAGTACATGGAAGCAGTTCTCACCGTTCTCACTGAAGCAGCCCCCTGGACTGGCTCCGCCCTGGCCACCTCAGGTCTGTTCCTGAGACTGTTACCCACAGGGGCTTGTTCTATCAGTTCAAGGGAGCCGGCTGCGTGCTCCGTGCCAGCCACTCGTCTAGGAGTGCGAAGGGAAGTGGGCAGTTCTTGGCCTCATGGAGGAATTTACAGCATCAAAACAGTCAGCAGATGAGGTCCAAATTCTGACAGCCCTAAATGGACAAAGACACACCATCCCCAGTAGCCCAGGATCAACCTGTACTTGGCTGTAGGCAAAGAACCACCCCCACCCCGTGGCAAAGGCGGGGCCTGGGGAAGCATAGCCCTCTGCCCAGTGAGCAGAGCCTCCTGCCTTTGGGGCGCATGCAAGCTTCAGGGCAGTAAATTTTAGCTCTTGTTACCCCCTCTTCATTCTCTCCCATCGCTTCCTCTTGATCTTCTCTCTGCTGACAACAAGGTATGGTTGGAATTTAGTTGGGGATTTAAAACCAGGAGCGCTCCTCCCTCCCTGTGGGCTGGGAGCTTGTTCCCTGGCTCTCTGAGACCTCTCAAAGCTGCACACTTGAGTGCCAGGAGACCAGCTCCCGGAACCGGAAGGGACCTGCATTGTTGGACCAAAATAGCAAATGTGCAACATGAGTCTCTTCAGGGGCCCTCCCGCCGGCTGGCAGCTTCCGGTGGGTGATCTACCCAGGCCAGCCCCGGGAAGCAAACTGGAGTGGCCCTCACTGCACTTGAGGAAGCCCCTGTACGTGCATGACTCCCTTGAGCTGTCCTTAGCAAAAAGAAATCTGCCTGTCGGAGTCAAATCAACCAAGCGTAGACACGTGCACTTCCTGACTGACTTGAATCTTCCCATCTGCAGTTTGCTGCCCCTGGCTCCCAGGAGGAAAGAGACCCTGAAACCCCAAAGGACTGCTGGCCCATGAGGGCAACCACACTGTCTCCCACTCATGAGGCCAGAATGCAGAGTTCCCGGATGTCACTTCTCATTTGTTACTTGTCAGTTTCCAAAATGTTTTCAGCCCTGGAAGAAACAATGCACAAGAGGCTCGTTAGGCGTGGGTGTTAGGTCAGGGTAGGTGGCCTATCAGGGGGGTCTTTGAGGAGGCATGCTGGGGTTTTCTCTAAGCCAGCCCTGCTGTTCCCGCTTTAACGAAGCTGCCGAGCCAGCCCCTTGGAGGGCCCATGCGCGCCCAAGTACTAGCAAGTGTCCCATTGCTGTAAACGGCCTTTTATTTTTAAACTAATGCTATATTTGGAAAGCAGTAATCCTGGGGAAATGATACTGGGACTAATAGGGAACATATTACCTTTCATGTGTTTTTTCAATGTTTAAGGTTTCTTTGTTATTATCTGAGCAGCAAGGCTCTGCATACACTCTTGGGCAAAAAATCAAAATAAGCCTTAAAGCAATCATATTTTAATAAGCATCAAATGTCTTCAATGAGATAAAAGTATTATACGGTGTTTTGATAGTGGGCTTTAGTTAAAACCTCATTAGAAAAAAAAAAAAAAGAAAATTTCTCAGCTGTATTAGGGTGTGGGCTAGTGATGTAATTTTAAATGCAGGGGGAGAGCAAGTTCCAGGGCAGGTCAATTATGCTAATTGAATGCCACAAACGACTGAAATTGCCAGCAAATGGACGTTCTTATTTGTTGCTTTCACTGTTTTCCATTGATCCAAACAGCAGCTAATGACACTGGAGCTCCAGAAGCTGGAGCTGGAGCTCCAGTCTGAATCAACGTCCTTGCCTGGGTGCCAATCGCAGCCCTTGGGGTGCCAGGCCTCGGCTTTCGTCTGGCCCGCATCTGCCCATCTTCTCATGTGAGGTTCTGACCGCAGGGCCTGCCAGCCACCTCCCCGAAACTCAGATTAGCTTGGTCAGTGGGTGCCTGCACTCGTTCCCAGCCCCAACTGGGAAGTGCCGAGGGGCCCCGAGTTATGAAATGAAACTGAGTCTTTGATTTCTCCACCCAGAGTCAGGGGCCAAGCTAGAATCATGGGCCCTTTAGAAGTGAAAGGAGGAGCCTTGGAGATCCTCCACTTGGTTTTGCCAAATGAGGAAACTGAGGCTCAGAGAGGGGAAGTGACCCCTCCCCCACTCACCCCAAGGGCGCACAGCAAGCTCATTGCAGAGTCAAGAATAGAACAGCAGTTTCCTGACTTCCGGTCCCGTGCCCTGCGTGCTCGCCTCTCCAATAGTGTAACACAGAACTTCAGCTTTCCTCTCCTCTACCCTCATGGCAATCCCCACCCTACCCCCAGGTTTCTGTTGTAGTTTCGTGTGAAATCTTGGTTGGGTGACATCACCACAAACCAGCAAGGCTTCAAGATTGGAGTCAGGCCATGGGTCTCTTCCCATGGTTCACCTAAAACAGGAGTCAGATTTCAGTGGCAAAATGAAATGTACTTCAGTTAGTTTACATGGGCCATCATCAAAAGGGGGAGGGGTCTCAGAGGTGTAGGCTGATCCAGGGACTCCACTGTCCTGGCTTTGTCCCCTGAGTTAGAGTGGAAACTATATTCCACGCTGTGGCTATTAGTCATTGCTGCCCCAGGTGAATAAATCGTCTCAGAAAAAGTCTGGTGCAGAAGGAGGAGTAGAAGGCCATCAGGAGCCTGATGGGAAGAGGGTGGAAAGACTTAGACAGGACTGGTCAGGGATGCCACAAAGACACCCCTTTGTTTCCCACCTTACTGAGGTGGGTCCTGAAGGCCCGCACCCTGTTGTCCTCCGGATTTCTAGGTGTCATTGAGCGGGACCCACCCTCCACTTCTAAATCAGAGCTGCGTGATGCTAGCGCCTCACTGACCTCAGGAATCCTGGGTTCTGCTCCTGGCTCTGAAGGCAGCTATGGGACACTAAGCGAGTTGCTTTCCCTCCTGGGTCTCGGTTTCCTGATCTGCAACATGGGAGGATTTGGTGTGGAAAGCTGTAAGCAGCGTGGCTGCCCGGGAGTTGTTGCTGATCTGTCATAACCATGCCCCTAGAAACATAATTCCCAACCCCAGATGGTGCTAAAGTCATATTTGGGGGCTTTGTGGGGACTTGGGTTTTGCCTGTGAACTGATAGGATCAGATCAACTACCTGAGTTTGGTTTGTCTCTGGGTCATCATGAGATGAAACCATCTGAGGGTGGCAGTGGGAAAGGAAAGGGAGGGAGCGCATGGAGACGGCCCCTCACTAGCCAGGGACACATTGCTTCACTGCCCTGAGCCTCACTTCGCAGACTGCAACACGGAGATGATGGTAACCCTGACTTTGGAGTGTTGTCGCCAGCATTTGGGAGGGTCCAGTAGGTCCCCCAGCCCATCCATTTGGCATCTGACCCTCAGTTACTGCGGGCACATGCTGAGAGCTGCTGGCTTATCACTGCCCAGCTCACCCCACACAGGGGGACCAGGGCAGCCCCTTCAGTCACAGCTGGAGGCTGGCTCTGCCCGTCACCCTTTCCCTCAGTCATGGGTGGAGGAGGGAGCTGGAGCACCATCTCAGGAACACGAGCAGCAGCCACAGGAGGAAGGAGGCAAAGACTCACTCACTTCTTCATTCGCAGGTATTTATTGAGCACTTTCTACGGGCCAGACCCTGAGAACACAATAGCGCAGGCTCATTCTATGCCATGTCCTCCTGGAGCGTTCAGTTGGGTAGAGAAGGCGGGTCATCCAGGAACGGAAAGCCCCTGTCACTTTGGACTGTGAGGAGTGCCACACAGGTCATGAAAGGGTGATGGGGTCCTGACCCGCTGAGGCAGCTGTTTAGGATAGCTGTGTCCTAAAGGATGCTGGGGGCCGGGGGATGGGCAGGCAGTTCCAGAACTAAGGAAGGGCAAGAGCGAAGGCCCTGAGGTAGGAGGAGGCCTGGTCTCCAACGTGAGCGTGGCTGCACCTGCAGCTTGGGGGCCTCAGAGGGAGGTCATGTCTTATTCCCAGGGAAAGAGAAAGTGGCATTGGGAAGTGTTAAGCAGGCAATGATGCCGTCTGACTGACGTCTTTAAGGATCGCTGGCTGGTGTGTAGGGATGGATTTAAGGGGGACAAACATGGAATTGGGGGCCAGGCAGAGCTGGTCACATGACCCCATCCCAGCTGAGGGGGTTGGCATCTCACATGGCTGCCTTGGGCCTTAGTTTCCTCAGCTGTAAGGTGGGTCGCTATGGGGACTGTGCTGAGAGATGGAAATGACAAAAACACAATGGCCAGACCATGTATAAAAATAGTACTTTGACCCATGACCTTCAGTAACTTTTCTTCACCATGACCAGCCCAGGAAGCCACCAGCCGGCTATCTCTAGTGACAGACAGTCCAGGACGCTAAACAATAGCTTCTGGAACCGGAGACCCCCAAAGAGCCCGGACTTGATTAATGGCTGACAGCTTCCCTAATTTTTGTCCCAGCTTAGGACCTAACCAACCACACAGGACGCCCACTTCTAGGTAGCCCGCCTCCAGCTGCCCCAGGCTGCCAGCCCGCAGTCAGGGTACCCGGGAAGCCTCCTTTTTTCCCCCCGTAAGGCTTCCCGTGACTGCCTGCCTTTGTGACTCTGCTAAAAGGCAGTGACGGGCTGCCTCGCGGGCTGCACAAGCTCAGGACAAATGTCCTCTGCTGTTCTTGGTTGATCCGCTTGTTACCACGATACCGAGTTACAAAAAGGCCCTACTGCCTCACTAGCACTTAGGGGAGACTTGGTCAGGTTCTGTCCCTTTCTCTCCACCCACTGAGAGGCGCCCGGGGCAGCTGCCTTGCTGCCTACCTGCCCAAGAGCGTCCAAACCCTGGGCACTCAGGCCAGGTGCCCTACAAATTAGCTGGTTCTCAGAATATCTGGATCCCTGGACACACTAAATATTGGAGACGCTGAATACACAATCGTTGAGGAAAGCAACGCCCCCCAAATATGGCCTCGGAACATCCGGCTAGGAATTAGCTACATGTCTCTATTTCCTTGTGTAAGGGGTGTGTGGGGGTTGGGATGGGGGCTCTATTTGGGGGGAAAGGCCTAGGACAGTGAAAAAGGACTGGGTTTTGCCTGCGTTCAAAACCCAGCCCCAAGCTGGCTGTGTGGCTTTGGGCAACAGTTGTCTTCTTCGTCAAGTGGAGAAAATTAAATGAGCTAATTTGGGTTAGATGCTTAGCAAACTGCCTGGCACCTCGCAAATGTGCTATAAACAGAAACTGGCAGGCAGTAGTGGTGGTGACGACAGGAATGTGTGGTCTCCTTGGCCAGCGCCAAACTGAGTTGCCAAAGGTTTAGAAAACTTCAGGAAGACACATGTAAGCACGGCCTCCTGACCAGACCCTACTGGCTCCTCAGTGGGGCTGTGTCCACCCCAGGACTTTCCTAGCAAAAAGGAAAGACAAACCGGGCACTGCCAGGGCCAGGGCCCTCTCCCTGCGGAGGACCCCACCTCCAGGAAAGCAAGGGCCCTTTCCCCAGGGGCTGACAGGGTGGATGGCATTCCACCAGAAGGTGTGGTTCACGAAGATGCTAGTGCAGCACACTGTGGAAGAGGGTTGGTGGGGATTCTGGACACGAACCCAGTTGTTGCTCATTCCCACTGAGAAGAAAGTAATGGAAAGGCTCCATCTTTATACTTTAATAGGAGTCAAAGCCCCAAGTCCTGAAAACCCCCAGAAGGGGGGCTTGCAGGCGTTTGGGGAAAAGGGGATAAGGCAGCGGTCCCCAACCTTTTTGGCACCTGGAACTGGTTTCGTGGAAGACAATTTTTCCATGGGCCAGGGGAGGGGAGGGATGGCTTGGGGACAATCCAAGCACATTACATTGATTGTGCACTTTATTTCTACGATTATTACATTGTAATAATAATGTTCATCTGTATTTGCAGCCGCTCCCCGGCACTAGCATCACCACCTCAGCTCCACTTCAGATCGTCAGGCATTAGGAACGTGCAACCTAGATCCCTCCCATGTGCAGGTCACAATAGCGTTTCTACTCCTATGAGGATTGAATGCCGAGTTGCCAATCTGACAGGAGGTGGGAGCGAGGGGGAGCGGCTGTAAATACAGATGAAGCCTCAGCCACTTGCCCACTGCTCAGGGACGGGTACTGGTCTGCAGCTGGGGGTTGGGGACCGCTGCCTTAGAGGACCACTCTAGCTACCAGCAACCAGGAGGAAGTAGGCATCCGGCCTCTCCAGATGCCCCAAGCAGATGGCGAATCAGGAGCTGGCATCCTGAAATAGAAAGTGGGTGAGGGATTCATTGGGAGAGCGCCCACGGCAGCCACAGGCACTTACAAAGGCAGCTGCACCAGCAGGGGGCACAGCACCCAGGGCCATACCCAAGTGGACACCTTTGCCCCCAAGGCTTTGGCCGTGCCCTGGGGCACCCACTGTCTAGGGCAGGGGTCTCCAAACTTTTCAGCCCGCGGCCGCATTTACTATCAAACAGCAGTTTGGGGGCCGACTACACACTCGAGGTCCAAATAAAAAAGAATCAAAACATAGATGTTGTTTTTAATTAATATTTATTTAATATTATTTTATTCAGACAAAAAGGTCTCCACGGGCCGGATGAGAGGGCCTCGCGGGCCGTAGTTTGGAGACCCCTGGTCTAGGGCATACCGGTAGTTTCCAAGCATAATTCTCCTGCCTTCCTGGTAATTCTGCCACTCCTCCCTGAGAGCCGTCCAAAAAGTTCCCTATCTGCCAAATCAGTGTCTTGCCGCTAGGAACCTGGTCTGAGGCAGCCCACACCCCCAGGACCAGTGGAGGCAAGAGGATGATTACAGTAATAAAGCAACACGGCTCATTTTAATTTTGTGACATGTCTTCTAGCAATTGGATATGGACACAGGGATTCTTGAAGATGAGTTGCTTGGTAATAGACGGGAACGTGATCGTATTCCATGGTAGGGGTAGGCCAATGCGGTTTTCCTGTTCTCCTGCAGTTATGAGACTCACCCAAGCTATTTGCCCTCCCCGGGGCAGAGTAGAGAACTCAGATCTGATCCCTCTGCTCACCGTGGCTTCCCTTTGACAGCCAGGTGTTTGCTACCTCACCTCAAAGTGGCCGGCCTGGTGTGGGACACAGTTCCGCTTGGCTGGGCCTTACTTGCAAGCTCATAGAAGATATGAGGGCCAAGGACCAGTCAGGTCTGTGTCCATCAGCCTAGATTCCAGCCCCAGCTCTGGGAAGAACTGGCAGTAACCCTCCTCTCTGGGCCTCGGTTTTTCCCATCCATAAGATGAAAAGAACCCATGTATTTCTGTACAAAGGTCCTTCCGGCTCCGAATTCTATAATGCTCTTATTCTAAGTCTTTGGAACTCTCCCTCCCATTGCTTCCTTCTCTATATTCTGTGTAGGCGGACCACAGAGATAACAGAAAATAGGAAGGCTAAACTCCACAAGATACCGCCTCTGGTGTTTAGCAAGGTGGGGGATGTCTATCTTGCTGCCAAGTTCTGTTCCCTGCCTCCGAGTTGTTAATGTTATTGTAGCCAAGAGGGGCACGTGGCCAGGAAAGCCAAAGACACTCTAGATATTCCACATAGGAAGGTCCTAATGCAGGGAACTGGGTCGTTGGCAGGGCTTGGGGGCAAAGGTTAGGCCAGCAGCTGCCTGAGGTGGGTGTTTACAGGAGCTCACTCAGAAGCTGCAAAGGACCCAGAAATCTCCATGGCTGCTGCTACCACCCAGTTCAACAGCCTGAGGCACCAGAACTTGCCATTCTCAACAGACTGAGCTTTGCCCAGGCGTCTCGGTGCAGCTACCGCCAAAGAACACTAGTTCTCCTCCTCCATCCCCAGTTCTTGCAGGAGTGCCTCTCACTGGCAGACCTATCCCTCACTTGAGCTGTACAGGGCAAAGGATTCTAAGAAATACAGTTCCAAGCTTCTCCTCTGAGGTGGAGAAGTGTATCAGGGGACAAGAGACAATGAGTTGGGTTTAACAGCCACAAACCAGGAAGAGCAAAGAGATCTCATCCTAAGGGACAGCTCTTGATTAACTGGTAATAGCAAGCCTGGGATGCTGTGTTGAAAATAATTTTGAGGTTGTACTTCAGTTCAGCAGGCAAAGGTGTTGTGATTGATTAGCAATGCCTGTCATGGGTATGGAATAAGAGTGGCGAATCACATGCAACCAATTTGCCATGGTGCTTTAAACTCATGATTGGAAGGCTTTCTAAAGATACTGGCATGTGTACGCATATGATTATTTGTTCCTTTTGTCCCTGTGTCAAATATATACGAGGGCTGTATCTAGCCATGTAACCAGTGCCGTTGTATGGACAGTGGTTGGATTTTTTTCTGGACAGCCCTCATAAGTTGCAACCATTCATGTGTGGCATTATCTCTATATGCCTTGAGCCCAAGAAGGACACCAGAATTGGAATAGATGGTAGGATCATGGAAGGGACATGGGGAACCTGGAGGGTGTCCAGCCTCCTGCAATCACGCTCTGCACAATCTGCACCATCACACCCTTAAGGCCACCTCATGGTCAGCGGCTTCACCTCCACTCCCACTCCCCCCTGCCCCCAACTCACTTCATTTCCAAGTTTCTAGGTCTATCTCTGCTAGATCTTCTCCAGTGAATTACTTCCCCTCTCTGTACCTCAGTTTCCTCATTAGCATACTCAGGACTTGGGTTACATCTTCGGTTTGCAGATGGTGAGTATATCAAGGAGCCTGGAGTGTTCAGGAAGAGGAGGGTTGGAGGAAGGCCAAGGCATAGAGCTCTGCAAGATACTTTTATCACTTTTGGAAATTGTGGTTATGCATAAGATGTTACATGTGTGGAGGGGAGGGGTCCTGCTGCTTAAGATTGATAGAGATGATAGATGATGATAGATATGTATAGATAAATGATAGATAGATGGATAGATGAGATTAGATATGTAGATAGATAGATAGATAGATATGACGGATAGATAGATAAATGATATAGATAGATAGATAATGATAGATGGACATACAGATGATAGAGAGACAGACAGACAAAGGGTTCCTCTGGACAAGCCCTCCCTAGGCGTCACTTCCAGAGGTATTATTCTCTGGTGCTGCTTAGTTCAGTGGGCTCTGCAAACACCATCCCCTAATCTCTCTCCACCTTCTTTTCTCTTTTATTTCTCCATCCCTCTCTTCCAAGGATAAGAATTGCAATGTCTCCATCTTAATTTCCAAACTGGGGTTGAACTTGAGAACCAAATTTGAGGCCTACTCTTGTCATTATGAGAAGCTGTGAGATCATGTAAGGGAATAATAGCTATCTGTAATTTCTCCCATTTTCCCCAAATTCTGACATTCTTCTTTTTATCATTGAAAACCACATTGAACTTGGCTTCCTGGAGTCGAGGTGCTCTTGTCCCCTCACCATACAAGGTGGTGCAAAATATTGAGAAATGGAAAATGCTGCTTTGAGTTATCATTTTTAATGACACCGCAATGGCTATATGGTTTTTTGTTGTTGTTTTTTTAAGGAAGGAGGAACCATTCAAATAGTTTTTATGCTCAGAATGTACTTGGAGTTCCGTCTTGGGGAATAAGAACTCTTGTTCCTCTTCCTATAGCAGTTTCACTTAGTCCCCACTAATACTAGCTCTAGAAGAGTCTGAATCAGCCATAAAATATGTCAAATCAGGGAAATGACAAGTTCATTTTCATTATTCCCTGCTGGAGGGAAAAGGGCAGATTCAAGGAGAGCCCCAGTGAGGGACTGGGGGGTAGAGCCCGCCCTTCTGCCCCTGCTCTGTGGGGTCCTGCTAGGCCATGGGGCTTGGCTTGAGGAAGAAGTAGCTGGAACCGTGCCTACCCACCAGCAGCCCCTACTTGGTGGAATTCTGGGCACTAGTCAAGACCAACCTAACTCATGACCCTTGACTAAGGCACTGGTTACACACAGAAAAGGGCCCAGCCAGGCTGGGACTAAGCATGTGCACACCTTGCCCACTGATTGGCTGGAACCTGAGAGGCAGAGCCTTTTCCCATTGGCTGATCCAGAGTGGCATAGGTAGTGGGAAGGGCTGAGGCATGTGGTCAGCCACCTGCCCTGCCTCTTTCCCTGGGTTCCAAATTGCCCCACCAAGGGAGCCCTCTTGAACGTCACCAATGCCTGGCTCTGGAGAAATGATTTCAGAAGTATTGTGTGCTTCCACACCCCTTGCCCGTGACCCACATGCAGGAGAGGAGGTGGCCTTGCCTTCCTGACAACTGCTTGGATACAGGAACTGACAGCTCTCAGTTCAGGGCTCTGACCTGAGGGGCTGGGGGCGGGGCCTAAAGAGGTGCCTCAGGGCGAGGAGGAGGGTAGTCAAGACCATTTCTTTTGGGACCCGCACCTGGTTCACCCAGGGTGCAGCTGCTCCCCAGAGGCAGAAGCGGGGTCCCTGGTGTCCTTTGTGGAGAAGAGGAGAGGACCCAAGGCAGAGACTGGCATGACGGGAACTTACCTCACGGGCAAAAGAGTTTTCACTCCATCCTACCCCCCAAAATAAGCAACTCATCTTCCATCCTGTTTTCCATTTCCTTTAAGGGTCTTTTCTCCAGCATGGAAGCCTGAATCCTCTTATCAAAACTTTCCTGTTCAGTTAGTTCGCCTCTTGAAACGCAATTCCCCAGAAAGGCCATAGAGGCCACATCTGACAGACATGGAAATCTCATCTCCCTGGGGAGTAAGGAAGTGCCCACGTATGCACAAGCAGGAGGGATGGGGGAGTGGGGGACACAAGCACACGTTATTGAAACTAGAACAACCCTGTCTAATAGAACTTTCCATGATGATGTCCAATAGAATTAATTTGTGCTGTGTAATACTGTGTGGCAGTTGAGTTTGAAAGGTGGCTGTGTGACTGAGGAACCAAAGTTTTTTCTTAAGTATCGTTGGTCTACCATAGTATATTCGTTATCGTTGTTTCGGGTATACTGTAGAGTGATTTGACGTTTTGATACCTTATAATATACTTGTAATTCTCGTAGTCATCTGTCACCATGCTGTTCACTCAGTGAAAGAAGGAAGTCACTTTTTGGCCCAGGTCTCCCAATCCCTTCCCTGTCAGCTGCTAGGAGTTCCGTAACAGGCCACGGCACTGTGAGCACCTGCCCGAACGCTTCTGTGTGTGGCCAGGCGTAAGTGATCAAGTAGCCATTTGTGAGCCCCAGACACGGGGCCGTTGATCTTCAGGCTCCTGCTTGGTGAGGAGCCCTGGAGCTGGAGGCATTAGGGTTTGGCAAGGATGACTCTGGGGCCCAGACACAGAGCTGCACCTCAAGCTGTCGGTTACAAGGAGTGCCCTGATGACACAGCTGCAATGAGGACAGGGCCACTGATCCCCAAAGTGTACGGGACAAAGGATCTTTTCATACCCCCTATGCTCCAAGAAGCAGAAGACCTCAATCTTGCAAAGTGTGGGTGAGGCTGGGCCAAGCACAGAGGCTTCCACTGTCTCAGATTTCTCCCACATGAAAGGAACAGCTCTCTGAGGGCAGAGACCGAGCTCAATTGTCTTGGCTGAACAACATAGAGGACGTTAAAAATTTCACCAGCCATCTTGAAGCAGGACTTACTATTCAGGAATGATTTCCTGAGAGAGAGATATAGGCAGTCAAGTAGGCATTCACTGCCCTGCAGGGAAGGGAAACCAACATTGTGTGGCCCCCAAAGGCTCCTCCCCCCTGTGCCGAACCTCTTCGGATACAGAGCTGATGGCTGATGGGGAAGTAGGCAAGTTTACACAAGAACCAAAGAACCTCATGGGAAGAAAAAACTTAGCCCCTAACCTCTTCCCTTTTGAAGACCATCATTTCTTGGATCCCTCTGATGTACCTGGAGGGTCCCAGATACATTAATGGGCAGAAAGAACAGAAAAAGACACCCAGGCCTTAGAGAGTCAACAGGAAGGAAGAAGGAGTTTGGGAGTTTGAGCAAATGACCCTGATCCAACCCTGGATAAAGGGGAGGCCTCCAGTGAGATTCCCAATGTATAGTGTCATGAGAATTAATTGAGAAACCAAAGAGATGTGACTATGTTTAGTACTACAAGATGGAGAAGTAGATCCATTATAGAAAATCATACACTCACTGTGGATAACATCACCAGGCTATTACCTTTTGAAATAAACAATTCAGTTATTGAATCCAGTAAACACATTAAAGCTTGGTTATCGAAACCAGAGAGGGAGATCTGAGAAGCAAGGACGTGGTTATGAAGCCATGTGATAAATACAGAAACACAAGTATACACAGAGCCCAGAGACTGCACTGGGGAGAAAGGGAATGATGATTTCTAGGGGGTGGGGGGTTCAGGAAGGCTCCCAAGGACAGGGGACCAACAAGATGGGTTTTGAAGAGTGAATGGGAGTTCACTAGTCAGGACCAGGGTAGGGAGCTCGTCTCTAATGGTTGGCAGCCCATGGCTCGTGGGTGTGTCTACCTAGCTTGAAGGTAGAGGAACAAGCCAGCTTCCCAAGTTCAATTTCCAACAGACAGACATGTTGGTCTGATGGTGGGCGGCAGTGAGCTCTGTAACGCATCACTTACTTTGAAGATAACACCCTCCAGGGCCCTGGCATGAGGCAAACTGAGGAGTCACATGGGAGAATGGCATTGACAAGTCATAGAGGTTGTAGTTTTCTCCGAGCCTCTGTACATAGAGGAACCAGGAAGGAACAAATACCGAACAGCAAGCCTGAAGCTGCTCATCAGCAACTGGTAAGACTCCAAGTGGTGACAGTGCGGGCTCGGGCCCCTCCACCTGCTGGAGAAGCTCCTACACACGTGGGCATTCATCCCCCAGGATGGCTCTCTCTGCCTGAGCCCCGAGGCAGGGCTGTCGGTTCTGAGAGCGCCTTTCCTTACTCTACAGGATGAATAGACTGAAGCTCCAGCGCCCTGACCAGCACAGGTCTGGAACGATGGCTCTAGTCCCCTGGTCCTGCCTGAGAAAACCCAGCCTTGACTAACTGAAGGACTCCGTCTGGGTAGCCACTGAAGGGGGCAGCCCTGACGTAGGTATTACCCCTTTGAAAAGAGCAGATGTCACTCTTGTCACTTTAAATTAACTTTAGCTAAGAAGGACTGACAGAAACACGATGCCGGGTGAACTACGTTTGACTGATATTCTGTCAAATACCACACGGGGTTGTGATCCACAACTTTTCCCATCTGCGGCTCCAGTCTGAGTCTCTGAACATACAATGGTGTAATTACCATATTTTGTTCAGATTTCCCACCATCAGGTCTGAGCCTGTGAATGTGAAATGTGCCCGCAGAGAAAGGAAGCCCCGGTGGGGTGGGTGTGAGGGTGAGCGCCTCCCCAGTTCTTCCCTAGGGGAGAGCTGGGAGGCCGGGAGGGCTGCTCCGGAAGCTTCCAGGCCTGCGCCCAGGAAGGTGCATCTCCTGGAAACAAAGGAGGAAGGTGGAGGACCAGGGCTAAGGAGCAGGATTAAGATCACACAGACCTGCAGCCCTTAGAAACTGGCTTAATCCATTTTCTAAAGAGCTGGGAGGGCTTTTCTCTCCGTGAATATAATACCTTGCACATCGGATCAGCTTTTTTCCCAGAACGTTTCAAAGCTCTCTGCAAATACGGCAGAGTCTCCTTAGATTAGGGCACGGCCTATTATTACCTGGCTTTGGAGACACCCCAGGTCAGCGGGTTACCTGAGGCCCTCTGAAATAAGACAATTCCTTACAACAAAAGACCTGGTGTGATGTGGTTTGTCTAACTAGTGGTTTTCAAACTCAGTGAGTCACGGGTCCCTTAAAAAAAAACACACAGCCCGAAGCTCAATTCGTAATTAAGAATAAAGTGGCATTATTCTAGTTGAAGCAAAAATAGGATGTGGAGGGGAGCAAAGATGAATTTGGCTTGACACCCCCACCCACTGAACCCCCAGAAATTTCCCAGCCACAGTGAGAAGACCATGCTGGAGGTCAGCAGGACCCCACTCCCAAGCAGAGGTCGGTTATCCGTGAAGCTAACGGAACTTCAGTTTCTTCAGGGTACCTCCTAAGGCTTGGTACCTGGTTTTATTTCTCTCATGTTGTGCTGATCTTATGAGAGACCCTGAAATGAGGTGAGTTTCATGCAGGACCAGCTCCGTAATTTGCAGGGTCAAAGGCAAAACAAAATGGGCCCTTGGTTCAAAAACAATGAAGAATTTCAAAATGGTGATAACGGAGCACATTAAAGCAAGTACAGGCCCCTTCTAAGCCCTGGGGCCTGTGTGACTGCACAGGGGACCAGCCCTGGAGCCCACATCTGGAGCCTGGACCTGCCCCTTTCTCCAGCTGTCCAAAGCAATGGACCTCCACCTCTGAGAACTTTCTTCCACTCTCGTGAGCCAGGCTAGTCAGCCTCACAGCGCAGAACCTGCAGCTCCACCCAGCCCAGCACCAAGCAGCCTCGAACCCTCACTTCCATCTGGAAGACTGATCTTCAGACGAATGACGGCATTTGAGGACAGAAGCTACAGCAGGTCAAGGAATCCATTGTATATTTAGGGATTGGGACCAGAGAGGCACTTGGGGGAAGTGGTGGGCCAATCCTAAACCCCCCAAAGCTTAGACACAATCATTTCCGGGTGCTGCTGGAGAGCATGGGCCTCACACACTCCTTTTCCAGGATCCCCCGTGAGATGAGGCCCTGATTGCTGAAAATGTGTCCATGGAATCAACACAGCCTCTGGTCCCACTAGACAAAGTGCTAATGGTTCTCTGGCTATGCCTGGCTCCCTACAAGCAACACATCTTTGTACATTTCTTTCTCTGCCCACGAAGTTCTTCACACTGGCTTCTTTAATCCACGTCTTCTCCACATGGCAACCCCCTGCTCAGGTGGCCCTGCCTTCGAGGGGAAACAGAGTGCCCTGATTGGCAAGTAAGGAGAACCACTTCGTGGGAGGTTTGGGTCGAGGCAGGATGACTGGTTAGTAAGTGCATCAGGCAGAGCCTACCCAGGCATTGAAAACAGGGCAGCTCGAATGCAAGAAATGTTTTGCTGAGCATGTAAGAGCTAAGAAGCCAAACAGAGGAGTCAGCCTAATGATGAGTGGTACAGAATGCCACCAGGACCATCGGCCAAGGGACAAAGGGATGGGCGTGTTACCAAAGAGTGTGTCCAGAAGAGGTGGAGCCGTGGAGGGAACAAGATGCCACCTGAGTCTCCATCCATGGCAGAGTGGGATGGGGAGAAATACTCTGGGGCCCTTCCTTACATCATCCCTTCTTGCTCCCAGGCAGCCCAGCACCCTAACAGAGCGAGCTAGACGCCTGAGAAACGCAGGCTGCAGGGGCCAGCCCCTCCGAGACGGAGCCGGAAGCACACAGGCATCAAAACTTGATAATCTCCTGGAAACTTTGCAGCCCCGACACAGACACCTGATAAGACTGCTCTACTTCTCACAAGTCACACGATCACGGCCTTAGAAATAATGCTTCTCCGGCTCAGTAAAATTACAGCACAAAATCACAGGCTACATTTCTTTTTATAACTTAGGAGAAATGTTGTGTGTTCTGATTTTCAAATTCACTTCCTTTTGTGAGACAACAAAAAGTATATAACCCATCATGTTTCCCTTTTTGCCTTAGCTGCCAGGAAACTCTGAACTACATTTCAAACTTCCCAAGTACAGGTTTTTAACTATATACTTTCCCCTTCTATATTTAAAAAAAGTTTCTTTGTTGTTAAATTTACTTGGGGGATACCGGGATGGCTCAGCAGAGTGGGCGCTCATCTTGCAGCCCCGGGGTCCAAGAATCAAATTCGAGCCCCAGCCCGTGCCAACATATATGCTGAATTGGGGTGTAACCCCCATTCAGTTCTCACTGGGGCGAGCTTCCTATGTGGGAGGCCCCCGGTTCAGCTCTGGCCCTGGACATGTTTCCCATGTAGAAGGCCCCCGGTCCTATTTCTGCCCTGTGCAGCCCCGCACCCACCTGTGGAATGAAACTATGTAGAAAACTAATGATGTACAACTATGGGGGCTGCTCTGGGCCCTCCCCCCTTATCCCTGTCTTTCTCTGTCTTTCTCTTTGCCAAAAACAATAAAAATAAAAATTTATTGGGGCCCTTCTACATTTCTTTAAATCCACAATTTCTAGTTTATCCCTCTCCTTGATTCAGTGGTTTACTGGACACCTCAAATACCTTTCAGTAGCAGACAAAGCATGCCTTGGTTTCTTTTCGTGTAAGCTGATCCAAAGAGTTGCTACCTCTCTAATTCTTCCTCGCATTTGGTCCCTGTCTGTGTCCCTTCCCCCACAAGACTTCCTAGTGATGTGTCATTTTCCCACGTTGAGAAAGCCGCAGGCCCTTCCCACTTCTCCATGGCACTCTCTAATTCTTAAATTGTCACTGTATCTCTTTCACTTCCCCTTCCATTGCCCTCTTCAGAGATTTCCTCCTGAACAGGGCATGAACCCTTCCCAAGCTGTGCCAGCATCATGGGGCCCACTGAAGAGGAAGCTGAAGTCTGGACAGAGAAGTGAGGGCCGCGTGAGGTGGAGGGTCAGCACGTGGGCATAAGCAGTCCGCGTGGGCTTTGGGTCACTGGCCTGGTTGGAATCCAGCCACACACCTGTTGTGACTAGTGGACATCAGGTGTGCCTACCAGCACAGAGTCCCTCCCCATGATTTTGGTGACATCACCCCAATAGTCCCCTGGGGATTACTCCTCTCCCACGGCACCCAGTTTGGATGAGACTGTCCTTCAAGGGGCCATGTCCTCCCGGCCAAACTCATGAGACTCTCTCTTCCAAGAGGGTAAATTTTGAGCGGGGTGATGAGTTGGGGCTCATTCATCTTGCCTGCCACCCCCAGTGAGCTTGTCTGTCAGCTCCTACTATCTCCACCCCAAAGCAGACTGCGTCCTTGCGTGTCCTCGTTAGGCCTGCGCGATCAGATTTGCCTTGCGTTTTTCAGAATGAGTTTCTTCTGCTGCGACCATCAAACTGACGGATGCAGGGCCTGTGCCTGAACAAGTTGTGTAACCTCTTCAGCCCAAGGTCCTGCATCTGTACAATGGAGACACCAGAACGTACGTCATGAGGTAAGAGTAAAGAAAGCATTTAGTTCATCACGGGTGTTTCACAAATATTTCATCCCTCCTTCTCTGTCCTGCTGAACGAATGACCCGCAGTAGGTGCTGGGACCTGCCCCCGTTCCACAGGTGGCCCGTGGCAAACATCCATGGTCAAGTCTCCTCTGCTTGTTAAGGAATGCCTTGGGGTCGCACTAACGGATGATCAGCACTTCACCCATTTCTGTGGGGACCCCAGGAGCTATTCCAAAGGGTTAGCTGGCCACGTGGTCTTCTTAGAATAACAACTAGTAGCAACATGACTCCTATTTGTCGCTTCACATGAGTAGCCATGAAGGTCATTAGCCTTACCTTGCACATGCAGGGTCAGGTCACACAGCTTTTAAGGGACAGAAGGATCCTCAAGCATGCCACCCAGGTCTTCCTGACTACAAAACCTGTGCTCTCAACCACTTCGCTAGCCTGTGTCTCTCATGCTTCTGGGGAGACACATCGGGACCCCCATTCACAGTCACCAGGTGGGCATCGGCCACCTGGAGTCGCGGAGAGTCACGGGACCTGATTTTGGATGCTGCTGCTCAGAGGCTTGGTGGCTTCGGAAAGTCACATTTCCTCTGGGTGTCCATCCCCTCCTCTGTAGGGTGGAGGACACCGAACCTCTTCAGCCTCCATAGAGTGAGCTCATCTACGGTATTCTGCACGGAAGCACCATGGAGAGACAGCGAGAAGTCGGGGATCTGGGGGAGGAGCCCCCGGCAGGAAGAGAGAGTGAGGAAGGGGCCGGAAGGAAGTGATCCTCCGGGGATCTGCTGGAAGCTGGGTGCTGTACTGTCCTCCAGCTCCTGCTGCTCCAAGCTGCCCCTCACCCCCAAATGGTACCGGCCACGATGCTTCCTCCCGGCCTCCATGACAGCGGGGCAGGAAGGAGCCAATCACAGGTCACAAAGAACAGGACTCCGAGTTCACAGGGGAGTCTTACCACCATGCGCCTCCAAACAGTGCTGCTACTTCTTTTACCCGGGTCAGCGTGGGCTTTGAGCTCTCCCTGCGGGGACTGGGAAGGAGTTGGAGAAACTTGAGACGGGGTGGGACACCCAGGCCTCCAGCTTCCTGCTCTGTCACTCCCCACAGACCCAGTGACCACAGCATTTTCTCTGCCCTGTTCTGGCAAGCCAAGTGGCTTCCCCTCGCCCACCCCACCCCCACCTCCTTGTTACAGAACAAAGGAACCTGGCTCATTCCCTCCAGTCCGGAGAGGGTTCCTAATTGGCTTTCCATTAAAGGGAAAATAGACTACTGTTTCCACCTCATTATTTATGAGCCTCTCTGGAAGTGCATTTCCATGCACTCTGGGATTACTCACGCCCATTTTGCTTGGCCAGATTTTATGATCTGTTTTATTTATTCAGGACCTCTATTGGGTACGCACATCTGAAACCAATTAAAAACCAAGAACTAGGAAAAACCAAATAAACACCTGGAGATGTCCAAACCCAGTCCTTCTGAAGCCTGCGATGGGGACTGGCATGGCCGTGTGTGGACAGACCATCAGGTGACCAGGCCACACAGGAGAGCAGCACATAGCTTCTGAGGCCTCCTGTTGACAGAACGTGGGCTGAAACTGCCCACTGGGGGCTTGGTTCACCTGGGATCTCCACACGCGGGACAAAGGCTTTGCTGACTCACTGCCTGGCATGCAGGGAGGAACTCACAGCTCCTTACTCAGCCTCATCCTCCTCACCACCCCAACTGCTGTGAGCACACATGTGCACACACTCCATCACACAAGCTGGAAGCATCAGCATGGAGAGCCACCTCCATGAATGTGGGGATGGCTTCCCTTGTATAGAAATCCTCTCCAGCTCTACTCCTAAAGACTTCTTAGAGGTAAACACGGTCCCTTTCATGCCCAGAAAAACAGCTGCCACGCGTGGTCTTTCCAGAGGACACCCCCTCCCTTGTCTCCTCATTCCAGCTGGGGGCGGGGGTCTCGGGGAGAAGAAGGCAGGCCCGCAGCTCTTTTTTCAAGGGCGTTTGAAAGCCTTTCACACCTCTTTCTAGGCTATGCTCAGGCGTGTGTGCAGATGGACAAGCCCCCCGCATCTCGTCTGTGCAGGTAACATGCTGACATGCCCCACTTTCATTCTGCTTGTGTGCACTTCCCCCAGCTTCAGTCCACACTGGAACAGGAGCCCTCTCTCTGCCCCACTTCCCACCTCCACCCTGAAGCCCAGCGCCCCTGGTTTGCCTGAGCTGAGCTAGGCCTGTCAGCAGGATGGATACCAGCAGCTGTCTCTTGGCAAAGCACATGGGTGGTATAAAGGCCAGAGCACCGGGGGCCTTCGGAGGGTTTCTGCTGAAGTTCAAAGGAATGATACGCATCACACCTCTGATGTTTTCTCCTCTCTAGGATTCTTATGATGTTTATTATAATCTGATTTCATATGTACACACACACACACACACACACACACACACACACACATTAGGGGACGGGACAGCCCCTGTGTTCTTAGGGATAATGCTGCTTACAGACTTATCCCTCCCGATTTGTACCTTCCTGTAATAATTTGTAGAAATCCTGGGGAAACTGGGATGGCCCAGCGAGTTAAGCGCTCACTTTGCAGCCCGGGGGACCAAGGATCAAATACCAGCCCCAGCCCGTGCGGACCCATATGCTGAACTAGGATGTGCTTCCCATGAAGGAGGCCTCCAGTTCAGGTCTCGCCCCCCAGTTTGGCCCCCAGCTCGTGGGGACATGCTCCAATGCAGGAGGCCCCCAGCCTGGTTCTTGCCCTGCGCAGCCCCTCACCCACCCATGTGGAATGAAACCATGTTGAAAACTGATGACGTACAACTATGGACACGGCTCTGGGTCCTCCCCCTTCTTTCTGTCTCTCTCTGCCCCTGTCTCCCTGTCAAAAACAATAAAATAAATCTTAAAAAAAAAAGTTCAAAGCTTGCTTTACAAGTAACAGTTGAACCCACCACAGATGGGTTGGAGTTGAACTCCAGTTGTGAGAATACACAAATTCACCATTGGGTGGCTGGACAGCTATGCCAAGAGCGACTCGACACTTGACAAGTTTTGTCTCATAAGAGTCTGCAGACAGGAGCTCTGTGACAGCCTGCGATCTAGGAGCCGGAGCCATGTTCAAGCAGAGCATAAAGGCCATTTTGAGATCTACAGTAACTGCCATGCAATACAAAACTATCAGGATCTCTCATGGTGACAAAGTCCCACATTCTACTAATGCCACCATAAGATACAGTGAAGGAAACACTAAAATTCAGAGGCTGTCCAGTATTTGGATAAATGCACTTTCCTCCCGTCCATGTTTACAGAGCAGCTGCCCCCAGAACACCTGGGAAGCCCCTGGGCAGCAGATTAGGAGCCACGTGTCGAGGGAGGAGATGGGGAGCAGAGGTGAAAGTCAGCCAGACAGCACAGGACTGGAACCTTCCGGACGCAGGGCAGCTCACAGAACAATGCCAGCCCAGGAAGGCCTTTAATGAGCCAGAACATCCTAGTCCTAACATTTGAGGTACAATGACGCCGATCCCTCTGCTCCCAGCAAAATCCTGAGCTACATCTTCCCGACTCTTGCAGGTGGTGAGAGTAAGTGTGGTTTGTAGCAGAAATCAAGGAAGGGGATGAATTCCATATTTGGGTCCGTCCGGGGAGGTTGTACATCCATCTGTCATGGGAACCTAGTCAGCTGAAGAGGGCACCAAGGCCCAGGGACTAGGGCTCACCTGGAAACTTGCAGACCCTCCAGGGAGGGCTTTGGACCCCTGAGGGTCTTGGAGTACAGGTCCCAGTGGATCTTATCTAGGTCTCAGGGTCTGGGGTCCCCTGCAGATATCCAGTGGCATCTACAGTGCTCACAGGGCCTCTTGCATGGGAGGAGGCCAATAGCTAGTGGCTCTGATGTTTGGGGAGTGGGAGGAGGTTGAGGGAGGGGCTGTGATAACCCCCTGCCTTCAGGATTGCTTTGTCCTTGCACACAACCCTTCCATGCAGCTCAGGCATCCAGAAGACAGGCCAGGCGTCCCTAGGTTTGCCACACTCTGTCACCGTAGCTAAGGGTTTGGTGCTTTCAGAAATCTGCTTGAGAGGCTGGCTTCTGGCAATGGCCAACCCAGACAGAGGCCGCTGAAGAAATTCTAATGAGAAGCTGACAAATGAATCCCCTTTGCCCTGCCATGCCTCCAGCAAGCCCACCACTTCCCCCTCCGTCTTCCCCACGCTGTGTTGTAAGTTTTTCTCCTCCTCACAACCTCCATTCCTTTTTCCCATTCTTCTGAATGTTAAAGTCACGACCTTTGTGGTTTATGGGCCACCAGAGACTGAACTAAATGTGTTAGCTCTGAGTCCAAACAAGTAATAGCCAGCCAATTAAATTAATAATCCATATTGTTACAATGTTTAACCACGGCTGTTTCCTCAGCGGTCTGTTTAAATCACAGCCAAGGCCTGACCTATTAAAATGAATAACTGGAATTATGAGAAACTCCATTTAATAAACACAGCGAGGAGCGCAGCACAATTGGGCATGAAATATTTATTACCACTTGAAGCAGAGCGCTGTTTGGGACTTTAAGACGGGATTAATGAATGCATTTTAATTTCTGGTTCACAGGGTGGGAGGTGGGGCTGGAACCGAAGACCCATTGGCAGATTCGTGGAAAAATCCTCTCACATTATATTAATATTATCACATTGTGCTGGGGCTGTTGGTTTCTGTGAGGGCCTCCTCCAATCCACTGTAAGAACGGGAGGGTGTGTATCTGGTCACTGTCTTCTCAGGGACCTAGTACTTGCTCAATAAATGTTTGCTGGATGGGCAGATGGATGAATAGGTAGATGCATAGATAGAAGGACTGATGATAGATGAAACAATTTGACACCTTAGTATCTATGTTTCAATGATATAGAACAGTTAAAACACTTAGCATAGCTCCTGATACATTCTACAACCTTAATAAATGGTAATAAGTAGTTAGGGACACCAAGTCTGATTCGCTTACTAAAGAATTGGCGCTCACATTTGGCACCTCCTCTGGGGGGTCCCAGAGCCCCTCCCCCATCAGGACTCGATTCCCACCTTGACTGGACCGTTTGTCATGCTGTGCACTTGGAAGGCTGTTGTAGATTAGATGTTTTTGTTTGACTATTTTCGGCTTTCCCCCTCAGAATGAATCGTTCCTTTCCCTGTTTCCCAAAGCTGCGTGCCTGAGGCCAGCATTGGCCCTGACACGTCCCATTTTCCCAGGTAGAGCTGTAGTTCACTGGGTCGGTTCCCTTTTCCCAGACGTCAGCTCTGAAGTTGCCATAGTGGGTTTAGATGGTGTGGTTGCTCTAATGACAGCCCTCAGCAAGTCCTCTAAGCGGGGTGGTTATTGGGGCTCTATAAACAGGACAACTGGGCCTTTTCTGTCGGAGAGCCCCACATGGGAGAAGGACGGTCCGCTCCTGCCTGAGCTTGCTTTCCAGAGAAAGGGGAGAGCAGGCCGACCAAGCCACACGCTGATGGAGCACACTTGACATGGCGAGGGCCGGGGAAGGTGGGGACACGGGGAGGCCTGGCCTTGGTGTCCCCTTTGAGAACCCACGGGCATCTCCTGGAGAGCACAGAAATGCCCCTCAGCTCCACTCACCACATCCCGAGTCCCGAATTAAGTGTGTTAATGAATGCAAGGCAGGCAAAGGGCAGTCTCATTTTGAATAGAGAGAATCTTGAAACTGGAAATAGGAAAAGAGGGTTGAGCTTTGGAAAGGAGGGCAGGTCTCTGATGTTTGGATGATGTTAGCTAGTCTCTCTTTCAATGAGGAAAACATGGCTCTAACCTAATGGAAGATCCCCAACGACACCCAAAAGCCAAGAATGGTCCCAAATAGAAGGCGTGTCCTAAGTGGCCAACATGGCCTCATGCGATGTGGCTGTGGCGTTGGTAGCTTGCCTGACTTCACTTGAGCATCCAGAGACTGAGGCTTCAAAGGGGTGTGTCCGCCTGCGCTCTGCAGATCTATTGTCGAAGTTACTGTCACTTGGATCCCCAAGACTGTTTGCAGGATGGTGGATAGTGTGGCTGCGCTGAGGTCTTGTTTTTTGGCATGTTGGAGGAGACTTGTCTTAAACAAGGTCGAGTTGCTCTTTTATCACCCACCAGTCTTCTACTAGATGGTGACTTCCTGCAATCCAGGAAGTGCAGGGGAGTTGACCAGGGGCCAAATGTGTGCCGTAGACAAGGAAGTCTTGAAGAACAAGCTCAGCGAAGCTGGAGGAATCAGAGAAGGCATCAGGTCCACAGACCTCTGCTGAGCCCTTGCTGGGCTCTCTGCTAGACCCTGAAGCCACAGGTCATGTAGACACAGGGGTTAAGATGGCTATTTTGTGACACCATCATGAAATCTGGGGCAACCACATAAAGGAATAGCATAGCTGATGAACAAGAAAAGGGAAAAACTGTAAACACACCACTGAAATAAGTGAGTGATCATGTGAACCCCAAGAAGGAACAACGAAGTAAAGAGAAACCAGGCCTGACCAGAGCGAATTAAAAATAGAGGCTAACTGTCTTGGTCACTGAATCAGAGGGTCATTTCTTGCCTTGAAATGACACATGCTTTAGAATAAATCCCGTTACTTAAGCCACCTGGGAGAGTCTCTGAAGACACACCTGAGAGAGGAGGCATTATTTCAGGGGCAGGCAGGCCTGGCGTCCCAGTGATGCTAAGCATACTTGCACAGAGCTGTTCCCAAACTCAGTCTGGCTCTGCCCACAGGTGGGGCCGTGTCTTCATCAGACCTGATGGACAACAGCAGCCTTGCAGTCACTGTTATCTCGGGAGGAAATTATAGAAAGACCAGTGTTCACAGGACTTCTTTGAGAGTTCTACTCTCACAGTACGTGTTGCCCTAATCTGGGTAAGAAATGGCCCAGTTTATGATCAATAAGAGCTTGCCCATCAGCAGCATTTTCTTTTGATTTCAATATACAGCTTTATTTAACTGCTTCAGTGGGGACTGTTAATATACCAGCATTGCAAAATTAGTCTTCAAAAACAAGGGTAAGTACATTACAGTTTTACCTTTCTCACGTGCAGTAAATCTGATTTTGATGGGCCAATAGCACTTAATGGAGAGAGAGTCACTGCAAGTGAAATATCAAACAACATACACTCATAAATGCACATAAATGCCCCAGATGTGGCATCAGTCTTTGTCCAAAGAGCCCGAGTTTTAGTGAGAAATGCTATTGAGAGACCACAGTTTGGGCAAATGGCACTCTCTTTACTGCTGTGTTAGTCATTATTTCTTGGTTTTTAAGTGAAAAGTGCTGGCAAATACTATTTTTTAAGGGAAACTATATCCTAAGTTTATAATGAATATTCAGTTCTAACCTAAAATTACTGGTTTTCACTTAACTTACTTGATTGTATTGTAATTATTTGATGCTGAAAATCTTTATCCCTAAAAATACTAACATAAGTACCTGAGACATATATGAAATAGTTTCAAAATAGTCATGTCAATATGGATGTTAACAATATGTTTTTTAAGATAAAAAATGAGAGTGGAACATTTGAAATATCAGAAAGCAAAATTACTATAGACTTCAATAGTTGTATTAAAAAGATAGAGGACCAAGATGAACTGGCCAAAGGTGGAGGAATTTGAGCATAAAATAATAACTGTATTGAATCAAAACACATCATATGTATCCAAATCCATGAGTTCATAATGATACTTTAAAAGAAAAACTCTTATAGATAAATTTTGGAAGTGGCTAGGGAACTAATTCATTTTCTAAGAACTGGCAAATTAAGAAAGGATTGAGTAATAATGTTATGGTGATGCTGTAACAAAATTAAAAATTCCTTTTATATTTAAAATAGATACTGAAAATTTTTATAATTGACATGCTTTCTGAGATTTGTTTTCAAATAATTTGGTATACTCGTCTATATGAAGAAGAAGGAAGATACAAGTAAAACAGAAATGGTCACGCACTGATAAACGATGAAGTTGGGTGATGGCTACAGAGGGATCATTCCCGCTTTGGTGTTTTCAAAAATTTCCATAATAGAATTAAAAAGTAAACCCGAAATGTTGGCCAACCAACATTTTAAAAATAGTTAACCTCCCTAGTGATCAAAGAAATGCAAATTAAAATGACAAAATACAATTTTCAACCTATCAAATTGGCAAAGATTGTAAGAATGTTAATGCTCAGTCCTGGCAAGGATGAAGGTGACAGGCATTCATAGCTGTTTACTTGGTATAGTCTTGGTGCCACCTTCCTAGAAAGCATCTTGGCAATATAAATAAAAACCCTTAAACATGTGGGTGCCCTTTACCCCAGGAATTCTATGGCTAGTAATTTATCCAAAGAAACTGATCAAAAAAAAAAAGAGATCAAACTGAATCTTGGAAGGGATACAAGATATCTTGTCAAAAATGTTTACTACAGTATAATTATAACAGCAAAAAATTTTAAATAACCTAAATACAGAAGACTCTGTTAACCAGAACTCAGTTGCTTGAGCCCTGGTTAACAAAGAATCTACTTACATTTATCTAGCATCTACCAGTTCCCATGAGTGCCATTAACTAAGAGTCTACTGTACACACCAGAAAGAAGATGGCTTAAAGACTAAAGAATAGCCATGTACAGATACATATAGAGCCATTAAGATCTATGATGCAGATGTACAAGGGCTGTCCAGAAAAATCCAACCATTGTCAATATAACAAGAATGCTTACTAGCTGGGTACTTCCCAGACAGCACTCGTGTATTTGTTAGCATAGAAAGATGTGTCATAGATATATCAAGAAGGGGAAAATCAAGTTTCAAAGGCTATATCTAGTCAGATACTTTGTTTTTTTTAATGTGGAAGCAAAAACTGGTAACAAGGGTTATCTCTTGATGATGCAAATATGGATTATTTTCAATACTTTTCTTTTACTTAATTTTTTCATTTTTCTAGCTAAGTTTTGAGTTGTTTTTGAATTCTAAATGGTGAGTTTCTATGTCATTAAAGTAGCCTTTGCCTAATGAAATGACATGCTCTCTGAAATTTGCTCCAAAGTCATCTGGAGCTTGGCTATGGATGAAACAAGTTTGGCTACGAGTTGACAGCCCTTGAAGCATGGTGACTGGGTACCTAGGGGTTCGTTTTACTTTGTTGTCTGCTCTGTATGTGTTTGGAATTTTTCACTCTAAAGTTTTGTGGCTTTTTTAATAATCTTTTTCAGGACAAAATGACTTCTTGTCATTTTTGGTCTCTGCCTCTCCACAACACACCCCCAGAGGTCACAAAGAGCCAGCATTATGCTCAGCAGTAATCAATACTGCTGATATTTTGATTATTATAATGGCTACCCCTCCTGTGGTCATAAAGGCGTTGAGTAGAAAATGAACCTCCTTTGACATTTCCCCCTCTGCCCACCTTTTCTAGAAATTAGCTGCCTGGGGGCAGGGGTATAGACTTCCGCTAAGAGCTGATTGTCCTATGCAAGAAACAAACTCACAGCCTCAGCACCATCATCAGTCTGATTCCTGTGTCACCCTCTCTGTGATGGCTTGTCATCGCTCCCTCCTGCACGGGGCCACCTCTTTCTCAAAGGAAGGAACTCTGGAAAGGTTAGTGGGTTTGACATTTGCAATCTAAAGACTGGTTCTTCTCACTTGGCTCCTGCCAGATGCTTTCCTACCCAGCCATGTTACAAATAATGGTTCTTTGGAAATGCATAACTTCTGGCTAGTGTCCCTGGAAATTCGATTCTCTACACCTTGACTCACTTGGAAATTGGTCATAACAGTGGTCAACAAACTGTATAGCCCATTGGACAAATCTGGTCCACCATCTATTTTCATGTGGTTTTTTTACATTTTAAATAATTGATAAGCATCAAAATAATAATATTTTTTATATATAAAACTAAATTCAAATTTCAGTATTCACAACTATAGCTTTATTGGAATGTAAACCACACCTACTTTTTCACGTACTACCTGTCTGATTTCTCGTTACAAGGACAGAGCTAAATAGCTGCAACAGAGACCATATGATCCATGAAATCTGAAATATTTACTGTCTGGCCCTCTAGAAAAAAAGGGTTTTGTTTTTGTTTTTGTTTTTAAAGATTTATTTTATTGTTTTTGACAGAGAGAGGGACAGAGAGAACAGTGAGGGCCCAGAGCAGTCTCCATAGTGTACGTCATCAATTTTCAACATGTGGGAACCAGGCCAGAGCCTCCTGTATGGGAGGCTCACCCCCATGAGCTAGGGGCCAAGCCAGGGGCCCCCCACATGGGAAGCTTGCTCTGGTGAGAACTGAACTGGAGTTACACCCCAGTTCAGCATATAGGACTGCCAGACAGGCTGGAGCTAGAATTCGATCTCCAGACCCCAGGGCTGCAAGGTGAGCACTGAACTCGCTGAGCCATCCCAACATCCCTAAGAGAAAAAGTTTGATGGCTTCTCAGCTATATAAGGCTTGAAGTTCTAACACTAAGATTCCCTCTTGTCTAATAGAGCTGAATTACAGTACCATACATCACCAGTAGGTGAGGCTGTCCTCCACACCTCAGCCTGAAACCATCCAGATTTGAGGCTTGGGGTTTTAGAAAATGTATCCACCCATTCAACAAAAATTTAATGAATGTCACCTTGGTACCACACACAATTTTAAGTTCTGGATTTATAAGCAGAAACCTCTGCTTTGGGGTCTACTGAAGAGAGATGGCCACAAACTAGATGAATAATGATACCTAGTATGCTAAGTGGCATTTGTTTTGCTGTAAAGAAAAACAAAGCCAAGCAAGGGATACAGAGGATCAGGGAAGGAGAGAGTAGCAATTTTAAATTGGATTAGGAAAGACTTCATTCACAAGGTAACATTTGAGTAAACACTGGAAGGAGCTGAGAGAGCAAGGCGTGAATCTAGGGCTGTCCAGAGATAAGCCAGCCATAAATGCCTCTATTTCTCATAGTACATGGCTGGATACTTTCCAGACAGCTCTCATATATCTGGGAGAAGAACCATCCAGGCACAAGGAACAGCCAATAGAAAGGTCTTGCTATGCATCTTGCCCACTATATCCAATGAGTAGCAAAGACAATGAGTAGTAATGGTTGAGGTCAGGGAGGCAAAAGGTAAAGAACAGATCATGTGGGGTCTCCCAGGCCACACCGATGATGTGTCTTTTATTCAGAGTGAGATGAGAAAGCAACACAGGATAAGAGCAGAGAAGTAACTTCATCTGAAATATTTTACAACTCTACTCAAATGAGGCATACCTTTCACTTAATTTGGATTACTTAAGTTTAAAAAAGAGTTGAAAGGTAGGCATATGAGAACAAATATAAAAAGTGGAGTAAGTGGGGACAAGCACATCAGGGAGTGTTTCAGTTACCTACCCATTGCTGCGTAACAAATCACCCACTGCTAAGTGGTTTAAGAGAACAATGACTTCTTATTTCCTGTAATTCTGTGGGTTGAGTGGGATCAGCCGGGCAGTTCTGCTTATTTTGGCATCAGCTGACATAATTCATTCAGCTGAACTGGGCTGGAAGGGCCTAAGCTTTGCTCACTTATCTGTGACTGGTTTCTCCATTTGGCCTCTCTTCATGGCCGCCTCAGGCCTCTTCACAGCATGGTGGTCTCAGGGTATTGGAGTCTCCAGGACTTCTGTGGAAGAGGGCTTCTAGAAAGAAAGCAGAAGCTGCCAGAACTCTAGACCCAGAACCCGCACAGCCTCACTTCTGTCACATTTGATTGGTCAAAGCATGTCAAAAGCCAATTCAGATTCAAGAATGGAGAAAAGAGATCTCATGTGGTGGTGGTGGCCTCTTGGGGTGACAGTGTGCCTGTGGAAGAAACAGATGGTGGCCATTTTTGGAGACTATTGGAGTGAGCAAGAATTAGTAACACTGATTCTTCCCTCCATAGATCCACAAAACTCGTGGGGTCCCGTCCTCTCCTCTTGACTACTGTGTGTACATGCTACTAATAAGTACACCTGGTAGACTACGATTGATTAACTTTATATTCTGGAATCATGAGAGTCCCTAAGTCTTGAAAATCATTGAGAAGCACCCTGAGGCCTACATCCATAGGACCTGGGTTCATTTTCCCCCGATTCCTCCTTGACGCTCCTGGGCACAGTCACACTTCCACAGGCAGCTGGCTAATCTCAACACGGGGCGGTGGTTGGCATTCCGAAGAATTTAGGGAATGCAATGCAGGTCTTGCCCAGATTGGCCACACGTGCAGCCCGGCCACAATGCGGTCCCACCTACCCAAAAGGAGAAGACGTGGAGGATAGGGCATTTAAACGACCTCTGGACTTTAAAAACTTTTTTGGGAGAAATGACTTTATTTTATGGAAGAGCTACAAAGACAGTACAGAGCCTGTCCATATACCCTTCATCCAGCTTCATCTGATCTTAGCACTTTGCATAACCATGGTGTGTTATCAAAGCTAAGACATTAACACAGGTGCAATCCTACTAACTAAACTACAGGCACATTGAGGTTGCCTGTTTTTCCACTAATGGCTTTCCTCTGCTCCAGGACCCCATCCAGGATCCGCGTGACATGGAGTTGTCGTATCTCCTCAGTCCCCTCTGATGTGTGACAGTTTCTCAGTCTTTCTGGGGCTTTTGTGACCCTCACACTTTTAAAGGGTCGTGGTTAGGTATTTTTGTAGAAGGAGTCTAAATTTGGGGTTGCTTGATGTCTTCTCATAATTAAACTGCAGTTGTAGAGCCGGGAAAGAATATTACAGAGGTGATGTGCCTTTCTTCGGGCTTTCTATCAAGGGCACGTGACCTCCACCTATCTTATTACCAGCAATGTGAACTTTGACATGAAGCTAGTTAATGTGGTATTTGTGCCTTTTCTCCACTGTAATGTTAATACATTTTCCTTTCCATTCTCTCCTCCCTAGGGTTCAGCCCACACTCAAGGGGAGGAGGCTTGAGCTTCTAGAGGGAGGCACCTCAGCTTTTACAAATACACAGCACACTAGGGCAGGGAGCGGCAAGGGCGCCAGGGCCTGCCCACTGACTTGCTCATGACCTTGGCTGAGTCACTCCACCGCTCAGATCCGGGATTCCCCTCCCTCTTGTAAAATGCATGAGGGCATGCCTGCCCCACAGCTGTCTCCCAGGAGCCTTGGGAGGTTCGGGCTTTGACAGTTTGAGCTGCTGGTGTATAGATACGATGGGGCAGGGGAGAGCGGGTGGCAAAGGGCTCTTGTCAATACCAGCGGGGTCCTGTTCCTGGTCTGTAAGCATTTCCTAACCCTGATGCCCAGGGTCCCCATGACAGGAGCATCCCCTACAAGTGATGAGGCCATCACTGGTTTTATAAAACGGTCTCATGTTATTAACATGCACCTAAAGGCCTGATGTAGAAGGAAATACTGCAGGGAAGTCTTTGTAAAGTGGCACATGATTTTGTAAAGTGAAGAAGCATGTTTGTATAGAGTCACTTTTCACTCACAAGATTTGCTGAAACCCAGGAATTCCTTCCAAAGTGTGCGGGGTCTTCACGCAAATGATTTTGAACAGGTCTGATGTCTTCTGTGTGGATGGTGATGAATTACCTTCAAATTGCTGATTCGAGTTATTACCATATTTTCCGGCGTATAAGACGACCCCCTAATTTTACAGTTAAAACATAGGTTTAGGCCTATATTTGCTGTATAAGACTACCCCCCACTTCCGAGGCTGTAGTCTTATACAGCGAATATAGGCCTAAACCTATGTTTTAACTGTAAAATTAGGGGGTCGTCTTATACGCCCGGTCGTCTTATACGCCGGAAAATACGGTACTTCAAGTCTGCGGAGGTTGACTTCGCTAGTCGAGAATCCCCGCCAACTTGTATTTCTGACACTTGACAGTAAGGACAACACAACCCCAAAGGACTGCTGTTTGGTGATATTAGCTGGGACATGTCTGGGGAGCTGGTTTTCTGGGTGGGGGGTGTATCTGCTGGGGTTGCATGTCTTCCTCTATTGTTTTGGAGGTCATACCACATGACTGGGCACACGGGCTTTGCCCTTCACAAGCACATCATTCACATGGGTTCTCAGATAGGGATGGTGACCCCTGGAGTTCAGTAACATGACAGCCCTGGCTCCTGCCTACCTTGCAAGATTCACTCCATCACACACCCAGGGTCCATCCTCTGAAGAGGCAATCAGCGTAAGGTAGAGCAGGAATGTCAATTCTCTCCCAATTCAGCTCCACGGTCACTGAGGTTCTGTGACAAAATGAAAGAAGCCATTCCCCCTGCACCTTTTCCTTGTGGCCATGACTGGGCAACGCAGCCCAGGTGATAAGCAGTAACGTACCTTATAAGTCCTCCGGGTGCCTTCAGAATGGCACGATTACCTGGGTTGTGTTGGGGGAAGATCCAGTCTTTCTGCTCCTCGTAGCCGGCTTTGCCCCACTATCTCTGTTCCTGAACCCGTCCAGACCTCTGCCTCGACCCTGACTCCCCCATCTGGTAAGCTCTCCCTTTTTCTTCCCTGATTATCTAATTCAGTACTTTATGTCACGACTCAGTTCAGCCGTGCAGTCTTTGGGAGGCCCCCTCTAACCCCAAATCCTCTAGGACTGTCTCTTTGGAGAGGCGTGCTTGTCACCTTCTCACCACCACACAAGTCTGTTGCCATGACACTCCTTCCTTGTGAAATGGAGTATAATGATGGGCGTGTATTCTTTTGGCTGGCCCAGTATCCATCCCCTTTCATCTGGTAAAGGACTGGATTTTCCTTTTGGGAGCCACATCTCCCCTCTCCTTTCTCCCCTGCTTCCCAGCCCATGTCCAGACAAGCACATGTGAGCCAGGCCCATCAGCACATTGCAGGCCTCTGGTCAAACGGTTGGTTCTGGGGCCATCCGGGTCACCATATGGTAACTGTCCACCTGGGAGGAGAGCCACGTCAGGGGAAAGCAGAGGGAAGAACAAGTGACAGACTCAGAGCCTGAGCAGAAACAGAGAGCATGGCAGGGTTTCAGACCCTGAATTCAGTGGTACCTGAGGTCACAATTATACTTTGGACTTCTGTGGTATTCCAGCCTATAGATTCCTCATTGGCTTTAACCAGTTTGGTTTCTGCCACTTGCGATATAAAATTCTTTGCAGGCAGGAATTATGTCTTATTTACCTTGACATTCTACTTATGGCAAGTGCAGTAATTTACATATATATAAATTTATAAATACTATGTATATAGTAAGTGCTTATAAATGGTTATAGCTGAGCTAGAGAAAACTTTGCTAAACCAGACAATTCAAAGGAGAAATTTTTATTTAATGAAAACCAAACAAATCATAGTATTTTTTGCTTTGCTGTTGTTGTTTACCTCTCACCTAGCGATACAGAGGTCAGGAAGGTCGCCTAATTCCTGGGTGCTACTCCTGCTTTTCCCACCCCTCCTCTACTCCTGCTCCTCTGAATTATGGCTGCTAACTTCAGGTGGCCTGGCTTCAGATCTATATTTTGCTGCTTGTAAGATTGGTGTCCTTAGGCAAGAAGGACTTAGTACTTAGCTGTCCTAATCTTCAGTTTCCTCAAATGTAAAATGGGAAGAATAAAAGGACCTATCTCGGGGGTTGTCATGTTGATTAAATGAGCTACACCTCCTATCTAGAAAGGGCTGACTTAGTGCCATTATTATAATTCTTAATATACTAGTATCTCCCATCTGAGCCCTTTCGCCTTCCCCTGTGGCATCCTGGTGAGATTTTGGGGTTGGGCCATCCTGTGAGGAGAAGGGCAGGGACAGTGTGAGTTGGGAGAGAATTTGCCAGAAGAAAAGGAGGTAACCTCCTAAGTCAGAGACCAAGCAGATCTCAGATGCCCGTAACTGTGGTCAGTGTCTACCAGGAATAAGGATGCTACACCCTCAGGCTTTAACCTTCTGTTCTCCCTTCTGGCCGGGCAATGGCAAGAAGAACGTGCACTCTGGAGCAAATTCCCGCTCTGATGCTTCCCAGCACTCTGACCTCTCTGATCCTCAGTTTACTCATATGTGAAATGGGGGGTATTGTACCAACTTCAATGAGGAAACCATTATTCATCATGGATGTTTCAGGCCTAGTCGATTCTTTAAACCTCTGACACATGACAAGGTTGAACAGTAAACACCTGCGTGTTACCCTCCCTGCTCTTAGACGGATGAGAAAGGAAATTATCAGTCAATGACTTCTAATAAAACATGGTGAGTAATATGATAGAGGAAATGCAAGGAACTGAAGAACTTACAGAGGGTGGGTCGCTGTAGTTTACGCATTTAGGAGATGAGTAGAAGAGGAAGAGGAGTCAAAGGACTGATAAGGAGCAGAGAATGAAATCGAGGAAAACAGGGAGAGATGGAGTGTGGGGCGTTATGACCACTTCTCCAACATCCATTCTGCCCCTTAGCCTTGTGCTTCATCCCTAGCTCCACATATAATTCAGCCCCTTAACATAACAATTGGATGTGGTAGCTCAGACCCAAGCCAAACAGCACATGGCATTCCCCTGGCCATAGCAATTGGGTAAGGGTGGTTTAGTTAGAGCAACAATAATCTTTCTTCCCCCGAATGTAACCTTAAAAGCTTTATTTATTGTTGGAAGCCATCTTATAACTATCAGGAAGACCAGACCGAGGACAAAGCCAATACATCATAGAGGGCAAAGCTAAGAAAATTGCAGAGCCAGAGCCCTGATCAAGCTGTACCTGAAGACCATTTACCACTGGTCTTTAGCCTGATACAGGAGCCAATAAATCCCTTTTGTTATTTGAGCCAGCTTGAGCTGAGCTTTCTGTTAGTTCTGATGTAAGTGTCCTAATACCCGAGGGAAGAGTAGTTTAAGAAGGAAGGAGCAAGCACAACAGTGCCTGATCATATCAACATGCCAAGCAAGACCAGGAGAAAAAAGTGTCCATTAGATTTAGCAACGTGGAGGTCATTTGTGACCTCAGTGAGGTCGGTCTCAGTGGTTGGGATGAGGTGGCAGGCTTTGCTGGCCAGCTGAGTGAATAAGCAAAGGACCCCTGAAGCCATGAACCTTTTGGGCTGCTTTGAGACAATCTTCATGTTTGTCACTGCAGAGCGATCAAACTTTTAAGATGTTAGACATTCTATCCCGTTGTTTCCACTAGCCTTCAAAACAGTCTCCTTCCCCGAATCCTTTAACTAGTTGAGTTCTGTGCTACCCTGTAGGTTTAAATATAGAAAGCACAGGATTTAGAATAAACCGCCTGAGAGGCTTTCATGACAGCTAACCGGTGGAATTCAGTTTGGACTTTTTTCCTATAAAGAAGCTTGTTACTGCTTCTTATCGCTTTTCGGGGTGCAGGGGCAGAAAGTTGCATGGCCCTTGAAGAATTAGATTAAAAACTATGAACCCTCTTCATAGGGAAGAAAATGCTCCAAACTCTACGTACATTTCTAGGGCTTCCTGTGAAGCTAGTCTTGCAGATTAGGTGGGATGCTGCCCAAGTACTCTGTCCTTTACAAACTCCAGGGAATCAAAGCTTTCGTAACTGGGATTTTATTCCCATGAATAAAGGATTCCAACCCATCAAATGAGTCTCCTCTCCCAATAGATCCTAGAACCCCAGTTCTCCTCTAGCCTTCAGGAATTAATCAGGGAAGGGTTCACAGTTTTCTTACCCTGTCAAAACTCACTCGTTACCTCTCCTGGTTCTTCTCCCAGTCTCTCTTTCCCAAGGCAAGATCTTCAGTCTTGGCCTTGGAAAATCCTTTGGATTTAGGAGGTGTGTGCATGGTTGTCACTCTCAGTCATTCATGCCTTTATTTTGAGGCTCCCACTTGCACACTGAGCCCCAGTTCTCACACATCTGTTCCCACAGCCCCTGGAAATCACACTCGGGGATCCGACGGTGGTGAAGACATTTAGGTCCTAAATACGACCTGCCACTAACACCTGCTCTAACTATTGCCTCCATTTTTCCTCATTACGATGACCCATCAGCATAAAAGAATTCACTCGTCCCATAGCTAGTGAGGGGTAAAGGGCAGTAGAGTCTGAGGGCAGCTCTGCTTGTCTGGCCTGGAGCAAACTCCTTTGCCCTAATGGTACACACTTCCCACCTGAGCCGAAGAAAGGCTTCTAAAACGCTTCATGTTGACCTCTGTTAGTACTTGTAATTATGGTCTGATTGCATACCCACCAGTCATCCTCATGAGGTCCTTGAGGGTGCGGCTATGAATAATTCACCCTTGTGCCCTGCAGAGTTCCAGCAGATGATACTGATAACAAGAGTGAATGTGGACGGGGCTGCCCCTGCTCTGAGAACACCGCTAAGTGCTGCCTGCGTTTATCTCCTTCAGACGATGCAGGAGCATCTATTATTAACCCCACTTAATTGTTTTTTAACTTTTCAGTTTGAAGCAAATTCAGATTTACAAAAAAGTTTCAAAATGAGTATCAAGACTCCCCACGTGTCATTTACCCAGTAATCCCCAAGGTGGACGTCTTGCATAACCATGATAACGTAGTGCAAAGCAGGAAATGAACACTGAAGCAATCAGGTTCGCTAATCTGTAGACCTTACTCAGATTTCCCCACTTCCATCGTTACTGTACTTTTTCTGCAGAATCCAGGGTCTCATGCTGTCATCTCTCTGGTTTCCTTTCATCTGAGACCGATCTGCATTCTTTCTTTGTCTTTTATGTCTTTAACACTTTTGGGTTTTTTCAGATTACAATGGAATTGGTGCTGGAACAGTTGTAACCCGTGTCTGGTGAGAAAAATATAAATGAAACTCAAATTAGGTTGGATATTTAACACTTTTGAAGAGTACTGGTCAGTTAGTTATCTGTAGACTACCCCTCTATTTGAATTGGTCTGTTGTTTCCTCAAGATTAGACTCAGATTGCGCTGGTGGGATAAGAAGACCACAACAGCAATGCTAGGCCCCTTTCAGTACATCGTCCTGAGCGGTCCACGACATGTCACAGTGTCTCATTACGGGGAATGTCAGCCTTGGTCATCAGATGAGATGGTGTCTGCCAGGTTTCTCTACTATAACGTGACCATTTCCCCCCTTTGGAACTAATAAACATCCTGTAGAAAAATACTCTGAGACTACATAAATATCCTGTTTTTCACCATACTTTGGCCCACTTATTTTAGTACTTATTAGTGATCTTTGCTTGGAAACAATTACTACTGTGATGTTTGCCAAATATTGATTCTGTACTTCCGTATTTCCTTCTACATTGGGAATTGGAATTCTACTGTAAGGAATATCTTTTCTCTTCTCCCCCCACACATCCCCCTTTTATTTTAACTTATTTAATTATTCACTAACACCAGTATGGACTTCTAGAATATTTTTTTTAAGATTTATTTTATTGTTTGAGAGAAGGTGAGAGAGAGAGAGAGAAGGGGGAAGGGCCCAGAGCAGTCTCCATAGTTGTACATCATTAGTTGTGACGTGGTTTCGTTCCACACAGGTGATGTGGGACTGCACAGGGCGGGAATCAAACTGAGCGCCTCCCACTTGGGAAACGAGAACATTCACCATCATTCAGGTGGTTACCAGTTGTGCCACAGTTCAGCATATGGGCTTACACAGGCCAGGGCTGGGATTTGATCCCTGGACCTCACAATTGTTAGGCAAGAGCTCAACTTCTGAGCTATCCCAGCATCCCCTGGACTCCTAGAATATTTACCTCACTTTTCAGGTGAGAAAAGTGAGGGCAAGGACCACTAGATTAGGAAGGAGACCCAGGATTTAGTCTTGGGATACCTGAATCCTTAACTGATACATTCTTCTTCCTGACAATGTCAGTCTTGTAACTTAGCATAGTCACGACCTCACATTGGTTATCAGGACATTCAAATTTAAAGCCATCTTTAGCTGGTTCTCACAACATGCAAACTGGCCTCCAACATTGCTCTTTTTTTCTTTAAAAAAAATTTTTTTTTATTATTATTGTTTTTGACAGAGAGAGAGAGAAAGAGAGAGAGAGAGAGAGAGAGATACAAAGACAGAGAGAGAACTGAACTGGGGGCACTCCCCAGTTCAGCACATGTGTCCACACAGGCTGGGGCCGGGATTCGATCCTAGGTCCCCGGTGCTGCAAAGTTAACCCACTGAGCCATCCCGGCTTCCCTAACATTGCTTTTTGTATGGTACTCTTATTTCTCTTTGGCTCCCATGTCTTTGTGTTATATGTTACTAACCACATTTGTTCTGTTTGTTTGTTGTTACTGAATCCCTCTTTGTGAGACAATTAGTAAGAAATAAGCACATTACTGAAACTAGATCGTGGTAGATTTTGAATGATTATTGGAAGTAAATCAACGTGACGATGATGTCCATGGAGTTGTCCTTGAGACTTGTCCGAGTGGACAAAATCACAAACCCTGTGGAAACTCACACCTTCTCTCTGTGCCTCCAAATAAATGAGGGGTCCACGTAGGGTTATCAGAGGAAATAGCTATGACAACCAGATACCAAGTGCTGAAGTCCTGAGGTTGGCATATGGAGGAACCATTTTTAATGATGCCCCATGCATCCTTAAGCTAAAACTGCAAATGGCTCTTTCTGGGGCATTGTTAGAAGATGAAAGGTGTTGAGGGGGCAAGCAGGGAGCTCCTGAGGCTGCAGATATTCAGGCAGAAGCCTCAGAAGAGGAAACACAATGGCAATCTCAGGGCATGCCAGTGTCTCTTGGAAGATGTGGAGGGGAAACCCGCGTGCTCTGCTTCCCAGAATCCATTGTTCCCCCTTCTTGGAAGTGTGTCTAAAGTTCATTTGGAAATACAGCTCTCCTCTCTCAGCGGTATGATTAAAGTAAGCTGAATTCTCCCAGAGCTCCAGAGGTTTATGCCCAACTCACCACCAGCAACAATGACTAGTTCAGGTATGCGAGGTAACAAAGTCAGAGCCAGGGACAGGACAGCCAGTTCCTGAGGCCTTCTAAGAGAGAAAAGCTTGTCTTCTTCATGGGACTTTATGGAAGAGATGCTGTCTTTTCCTCCAATGATGGGTTAAGGGTGTGAGGTCAGGAACCACTGCAGCCACACTGTGATGTTGTGATGGAGTTTGCCTGAGAAGGGGAATAAGCCAGAGAACTGGAGCCGAAAAATGGAAATATAGTCTGGGCTGTGTCTCTAGCACTATCAGAAGCCAGGTTATCTCCTGACTGTTACAAGAGCTAGTGAACTGCCACGTTTTATTATAACAGTTTGAGTAGAGTTGCCTGTCATTTGCAAATAAAAAAATTATGATTATAATTTTTTTAATTATGATCATAAAACTAAATGAACTAAAAGTTCTATTTGGTTTCAGAATCACTGAGTTTATTAAATGCACAGTTGCTCAGGGTTCTGCATATTTAATAAACACAACCAACGATTCTTACTCACACCCAAGCCTGGGAATCAGAGATTTCTGCTTATGCACATGAAACTGATCTTCAGGAGGTCCTCAGTGAGGCCCTTCTGCTTCTGTCCCTCTCTGCCACCCCCTCCCAGGTGAGAGACCCCCAGGGAGGAGCCCAGGGCCCCAGCCCCTGAGCTTCAATGCTATTTATATGGGAAATTGCTTTCATTTTCCTAGTTAGTGGCAGATCTACCGTTTGATGTTAATGAGTTTGTGAACCCAACAAAAACATAAAAGATAAGGCTCTTCCAAAGAGAGAAATTAGAAAATAAAGTGCCATCCAAAATGGGACAGGCTTGAAATTTGTCGTGAGTCTCACCAGCCCCTTCCTCAGTCTTCCCAATAGGACCCCTTTCATCCAACTAGAGAAATCAAGATAAAATACCATCCTGGTGAATATCCTGCAAAACCAAACCAATCTGATTTGTCTGGACAAAGAAAATGAGGAATTTGGCTGATCAAAGTGGGCACAGCTCCCCCTTAAACTTCTCCCAACCCATTAGGCCTCCTGTAGACAAGAGACACAAATTTCTCACACATTAATGATACTCCTGTACTCATTTTCAAATAGTCCCTTGTATCCTGGTGCAAATCTTAGCTGTCTACTAATAACCCACTTTAGGACCCGGGTGTTCTGATCTGATGTTATTAGATGGAAAGTGGTCGCTTTCTAATCTAGAGAGAGGCAGGGGCATTTGTAACAGCTAGAATCAAAGGCCTGGTCTCTTCTGTTCCTAATTATCAATAGTGTTTTATAATCTTATTAATATTGATACACAGTATACTGAAGATCTGTTAAGGCGTAATGTATGTGGAAGATAATTAACAAGATCCGAGTCAGATCAATCGCCTATTTGACAGCCAACGGTGTGTGGCTTATAAATTATACATATTCTAGGTATTGCTCAAAATGTTTAAAGTTTCAATCCAGTCCTTCCGATCCAACGCTGGGGGAAGGCATGAACCTAAAGGTACCGTCCCCAGCCTACTGGAGCCTCCTGTGCACACGCAGGACTCACTCTTCCTTAAAAATCAAAGGGTTCCTTTAACCGCCAAGATCTACACACAGCATTAAAGCACATCTCCTCCTTGTAGAGTGCAGAAAAACAAAAGGTGAAATCTTGTAAGAAAAGAGATGATTAATAAAAGGAAGATAATTTGCCTTATGATTTCTGGAAGAAGGTAACAGTTGGATGTTTCAAATGGCAGAGAATCTTCCCTGCCTGCTCTTGTCAAGAACGGGGTGAGGTATCTCCTTGTAGTAATTACAAGAAATAATTCCAATGAATATGTATGTTTGGGTAGATTTAAGAGCTAAAAACATCCTGGTCAGGTACAGCGTGTGTGCAGTGTACGTGTGTGTATAAGTTGGCACACCTGTATTGGGAGGGTAGTGGGCATTATTATTATTTTTTTCTCTCAGACAACATCCCTTTAGGAATAACCCCTCCTCCATTCAACAGTAATTTAATTCAGTCCTCAGGGTTCTGACGGGGCTGACCCTACCCTTGCTCCAGGGGCCGGCACATGACCCAAACTGGCCAATCAGAGCCCCTCGCATGATTCCTTTTCTCCGCTGTGGTTTTAAGGTGGGAGCCTCACACCGCTGCCACTCACTTCGCCACGGGGTGGAGAGCCCGGCTGAGAAGCGGTCATGCAGAGGGGAGCCAACCCTGCTGTGAAGACAACTCAGAGCTTTGGTGTCATTTGAACACCTGAAGGTCATATTTGGACTCCCAATTTCCTGAGCCAATCCTGAATTCCCTTTTCTGGGTAAGACAGTATAAATTGGGGTTCTATCCCTTCACTGATGAAATTCTAGCTAGCATGAGAGATGAAGGCAAGACTTCTGGCCCCTCTTCTTCTCTTCATACCACAGATGAGAAAGCCAGGTAAGACATTCAGGTTCCGGAGCCAGAAATAAGAATGAACCAGGAAAGTACAGGGGGCAGCAGGTATACCAAGACAGCGGGGCTGCGACGAGGAACGCTCGACCTGGCGCTGCAACTCGCCGAACCTCCCAGCACCCACCCAATTGAAATGGGGAGACTGTGGCATTCTACTACAGAGCTTGCAGCCCCCACCAGAAGGACATCAGTGTCCCAGAGACATCTCAAGTCAAACAGTGCTCCAGCTTAGGCTGGAGGAAGTCACAACTCCAAAGGGATACTCTCCCCAGGATGTGCAATGGCCCACTGTGAGGACATTGAATGATATTGGGGCACCCCACATGTGGTGGTGGTAGGTGTGTAGAAGATGACCTTGATGACACACTGAAGCCTCGTTTTGGTTGCTGGTCAGCTTCTAAGAGCAGCATTAAAGTCAAAGTCACTGATGGAGGCCAATGTGCTGCTAGCCTGTATAGGGCCTCGGCACAAATTAGAGAAAGGCACCCCCGTTGGGGAGACAAATTGGGAAAAGGGACCTTCTCTGGACAGAAGAAGCAGCAGCGAGCACAGGGCTTGGGAAGAGAAGCCCAAGCAGAGCTTTCGCCCCCATTTGCCCCGTTAGCTGACACCTTGTGCAGTGTGCAAACTGAACAACGCTATGTGGCAGAGCCGAGGGGAGACTCCTCAGTCAGCCTCCCCCGGCCGACTCTGAGGCGGTGGCTAGTCTTCCTGCCCTCTGTAAACACCCCAGGGTACGTGTGCCCATGGTCTCTGGATGCTCGGAGTCCCACTTTCTAGGGTGTCTATGCTGTTTGCTTCCTTGCTAAGCTTAATGCTTACCGTGAGTCCATGAGGTTTGTACCTACACCTGTTTATGCCACTGCATTGCAATCATCCAACTCACTTTAAAAGTACGGCAATCAGTGAAATGGAAGTCAGAAAAGAGAGCATTGTGATTTCTATAAAAACTCAGTGATTGCTTTGGAAAGATGAAGTTGCTTAAAAGAAGTCCTTCAAGTTAAGGAATCCTTTGGTGGTGATGGAAATGCATTGTATTTATTATTATTATTATTATTATTATTATTATTATTATTATTATTTAATTTATTTTATTGTTTGGGAAAAGGTAAGAGAGAGAGAGAAACAAAGAGAGCGAGACAACAGAGAGAGAAGAGGGCGAGCCCAGAACCGTCTTCACCGTTGTGCATCATTAGTTGTGACATAGTTTCATTTCACACAGGTGGATGTGGGACCACATGTGGTGGAACTAAACTGGGGGCCTCCCTCATGGGAAATGAGAACCTTCACCACCACCCCTACTGTTACCAGTTGCACCACAGTTTAGCATATGGGTTTGCACAGGCCAGGGCTGAGCTTCGAACCCTGGACCTTGCTGTTGCAAGGTGAGCACTCAAGCTGTTCAGCTATCCTGGCGTCCCTAGAAATGCATTGTTTTATGCAGCTGTATAAAACAATGTGCAACTGTTCCAACTCATTGACTTGTGCTCTGTAACAGGATGCAGTTTATTACATGGGAGTGATTTCTCCATAAAGTTGATCAGAAAAATATTAAGTGCAAGTGAGATGATATAAACAATTGGGGGACGTAAAACATGAAGTTCCTCAAAAGAGTCTTACACTCTCATTGTTCTGCAAGTGTCTTTAAGATCTCACTTTAAGAAAACCACAACTGAACATTATAAATGATGTGCACTTGGCTTAGGCAAGAAAGACAAGCTGAAACTGTAGAGAGCAAACCCAGACTCCAAGAAAATCCTTGATTCTACATCAAAAGATTGGCCAAGAAAATGTGCTTTTATCATGTTTAAATTTTTCAGTGTTTAAACTTTGTATAACACATGTCTATGTATTGTTTTAGAAAGATTTCCCATCGTAGCTGACTTTTTTCATGATTAACGGCCAGCATCTGGCTAGATTCCACCACGTAGCAGAGCTTCCACAGTGGTCTTCTTCATCACCTTGAAGGTGCCCAGAATCATCTTTAAAGTGTGCAGGAGTGCTGTATTTCGATAGGTCCTGCACAATCTCTTTTTCCCTCTCACCCTCCAGGAGAACAGGTTTCTGCTGGGGCTCGCATGTGGGCATGCTGCACAAAATGTTGGATCCCACCTTCAGGGTCAGTTGCTCAAACAAGGGGTGGCCTCTGGCCCAGCGCAGGCCTACACAGCGGAAGGCCAGCAGCCACACTATTCAGGTTGTGCGTTCTTTCTGTCTGTCTCTCTGTCTCTCTGCTGCTGAGTCCTTCTAATGTAAATGTTTCTATAATATAAACCTCCACATATCCACTCATATACGGGAGCTCCCACCCACTACTGAGCTGGGTAGTGACGTGGTGAGCTCTCCCACTTACAATCATTGAGCATTCACCATGGGAGGCTGGCCAACGAGAATATCATTCCCAATTCTTTCCCCCCTCCCTTCCAGAGGATTATAGTTACCACAGGGGGCAGGAATACTTCTTGCCCTTAACTCTGGCCTGAACCACTGATTCGGCCTTGCTGGCATGACGTGAGTAGGACTACATGTGTTTGGGCTTCTGGCTTGCCATCTTTTGTTTCTGCCTTATGCCGTGAAAAGAACACACCCGAGAAGTCACTGGTTCAAGGAGGATAAGAGACACCTGAGGCAAACCTACACTTAGCTCGCTACCCAGAGTCAAGCCCAGTCGACCCTCAGCCTGAAGCAAGCTGCCTTGGCCAACGCACATAGCCATGAGCTGGAAACTGATCTGGGGTAGGGGGAATGGTAGGGAGTATTAAAAAGCTTCTAGTCCAACCCATTGGTTTTTACAGATGAAATTATTTATAAACCCTGTGATTCTGGACTAGACAGTTTCTGGTCTCAGTTCTTTCATCTGTACAATGAAAATACAGTACCTGTCTTAGCTAGCTCTCAGGAACATAATCAGGATAAAAAGATAGCTCTGAGAAGGTTTGCCTAGTGTCATAGTCACAAGGCCGCTGTGAACCCTAATCTGTTGATAGCTCCCCATTGTCCACAGAATAAAGCCAGCGTCGCTCATCATGACATATAAGCCCCCTGTGTCCCTGCATGCCTGCCAAAACCACTGTGCTTCTCACAATACCCATGCATCACGTTGTAGCCACTGGAATTATTTCCTACTCTCCAAACTGACTCTAATCTTTCTTCTCTCCGCATCTTTTCTCACTCTGGACCCTCTCCTTAGAATGCCTTTGTCATCTCACCTTTTGAAACCCTCCACTGTGTAACTCACCTTTCACATCCTTCAAATGGCTTTCCCAATACCTTTTGCTAAAATCAAGTCATATTTCCTTCCGGGCACTTAACACAGTTTACTTAGATTATAGGCATTAAACCCAAGGCCATCACCCCCACCCAGTGAGAATAAGCTTTCTGAGCACAAGGACCAATTTTTGCTTATTTTTGTCTTCCATGGGCCCCAGCCTGTGAAGAACTCAATATATGTTCAGTGTTCATTGGTAAAGAAATGAGGTGAGGTACGTGACCGCCCCAGCTCCAGGAAGCAAAGCTACACTTGCAGACTTGTGGTGCATTCTGCTAGGTTCTAGGGTACTCCACAGTCAATAGAGAATGGTACTGACACGCCCATGAATGATGATCTGAATAGTGCCACTCGTTGCACACTTATTCCTGGGACAGGATCTGCACACTGCACATATTATCTTATTTTAATCTCCCAACGGCTCTCTCTGAGATTTGCCTCATTTAACTATGACACGTGGCAGAAATGCTATGCATGTTCCCTTTCCTCCTGGGCACCCAGCAAAACCACATATCCCAGATTCTCTGGCAGTGAGGTGTAGCCACATGACTGGTTTCTGCCCAATGAGTGCAAGAGGAGGTACATGAGTGCTTGCAGGCCAGGTCTACGAGCGCCTCCTCTGCAGTGCGGCCTCTTCTCTCCTGACAGAAGGCACGAAAGAGCCAACCAATGACCTTGAGGCCCAGAGGATGGTGGAGCCACAAAAATGGAAAGAGCTTGGGTTTATGGATCCTGCTGCAGGTGGCAGGCCGCTCCTCTCCTGGAGTGTGGTAGGATTGTGAAATATATGTCTATTTGGTTAAGCCACTGGGATTCTACATGCAGCTGTTACGTGAGGACACTGAGGTTCAGGTGCAGTGACTGTAGGCAAGTTACATAAAAGTGGGGGCTAGGATTTTAACTCAAACCTAGCTATTTCCCTTTCTTGTGATTCTAACTCCTGTACCTACTGCCTCTCAGCTGATACAAGCAAGTGAAAGCAAAACTCCTATTGGGGTAAAATCGGGGTTTTCTGAACCACAGCTCCCTGTGGCTCTGGAATGTGGCGCCAGCAGCGTTCCCACTGGGCGGTTTTGTGAAATTGCTCAGTGGTTGTTTATCTTAAGGCAAAGGGGGAAGCAGAGGGGGAATGACATGCATGGAGTGCCTGCACATGCCAGGCACTTTACATACATGCTCTCTCATTTACGCTTCACAGTGTCCCTCTGGGAAGGCATTATTACCCTCAGGCTCCGAAGCGCTAGTGACTTGCTCATGCTGGCTAATGAGCAGCAACACTGAGATTCAAACCCGTGTCCGTCTGATTCCACTTATATTTTCCATTAACACCTCAGGGGGATATCATTTCAGGATCTGTTTCATTCATTCATTCATACATTCATTCATTCAGTATTTGTTGGCTACCTACGAGGGGCCCAGGACTCTGCTGGTCTCTAGGGAAGAGGGCCTGAATGAGGTTGTTTCAAGGGCATGTAAGGCACTACATTTAAGGATGCACTAACTGTTCGGTGTTCACCCTTCACTCCCAGGACCCTAAAGTGGAGGCCTCCTTAAATGCTGTGCCTTAGGCCCCTGTCTTACTGCATCCTAGTCCCAGCTCTGGGGAGCCATGAGCAAAATCCTCGGAGAGCTCGCAGCTTCCAGTAGAAGACAGACCAGCTGACTGATATTCCAGTTGTTATTGTAAAGCAGCGTCAAAGTACTATGCTGCCGTAAAGCCACCTGGTTTCTTAGGCTCGGAGAGTCTGTGGACCAGAGTTCAGGCGGGCACAGAGGGGATGGAACAAATATGGCTCCATGGTATTCGGGGGTTCCGCCTGAGCCTGAACAGGATGGCTAGAAGAGAGCTGGGGTTTCCTCAGCCACACGTCTGGCGTCCTGGCTGCAATGAGGTGAGGACAGCCTGAACTGGGACTCTGTGGACTGGAGCACCAGGTGAGGACTTCGTGTGTGGCTGGGCTTCTGGTCAAAGCAGGCTCTCGTCTGCCCAGATCCACAGAGAAGGGCTAAGAGCCCCGTCTGTCAATGAAAGGAGTCTTAAAGTATTGGTGGTCATTTTCAGAATCATCACAAACAATGACAAAAAATGAATAATACAAGAGAAAGGAGCAAAAAAGGCAACTTAGTGAATGGGGAAGAAATATTTACAAGTCCTGTATCTGATAAAGTGTTAGTATTGAAAATATATAAAGAATTCATACAACTCAATATCAAAAAACAATCTGATTCAAAAATGGACAGAGGATCTGAATAGACATTTTTCCAAAGAAGATATACATATAAAGATGTTCCACATCACTAATCATCAAGGAACTGCAAATGAAACCCACAGTAAGATATATCACCTTATGCTCATTAGAGTGGCTATTATCAAAAGATAAGAAAGAGCAAGTGTTGGTACAGATGTGGAGAAAAGGGAACCCTGTGTACTGATGGCAGGAATGTAAATTAGTACAGCTACTATGAAAAATAAAGTTTCTTCAAAAAATTAAAAACAGAACTATCATATGACCCAGCAATTCCACTAGTAGGTATTTATCTAAAGGACTTAAAAACACTGATTTGGAACGCTATATGCATCCCCATGTTCATTGCAGCATTATTTACAATAGCCGAGATATGGAAACAACATAAGTGTCCATTGATGGATAAATGGGTAAAGAAGAGGTGGTACATGTATACAATGGAGTACTATTCAAGCATGAAAAAGAATAGAATCTTGCCATTTGTGGCAACACAAACGGACTTTGAGGGCATTAGGCTACGTGACAGAAGTCAGACAGAGAGATAAATACCATATGATCTCATTTATATGTGAAATCTAAAAAACAAAACAAAACGAAATAAAATCAAGTTCATAGATACAGAGAATAGATTGGTCATTGCCGGAATAGGGTGACTAGGGTCTGAAGATACAAACTTCCACTTATAAAATAAATAAGTTCTGAGGATATAATGTCCAGCACGGTGACTATTGTTAATAATACTGCATTACATGTTTGAAAGTTGCTGAGAGAGTAAATCTCAAAAAGTCCTTATCATAAGAAAAAAAAGAATTGTGTAACAATGTATCTTGATAGATGGTAACTAGATTTATTATGGTAATTATTTCTCAATGTACAAGTATATAAATCTAATCATTATGTTGTACGCCTGAAACTAATATGTTGTGTGTCAGTTATACTTCACCTACATATATACATATACATTGATGTATGTATCTCTACTTTTTAAAAATACAAGCTTACAAATCTGACACTTAATCCAGAATTCTCAGGACATGCAGACAACTGATCATCATGACTTGGCTCTTCAGAGCACATTATAACAAGCTCTCAGTAATTTGGCTTACACACACACAAAAGCGCAAAAGATCATCCAATCAATCAGTTGCAATAACTACCACATTTACCCAAACATTGTATATATAGTCAAGAGAAGATTAGCTAGGCGGAAATCAACATAAGAAAGAGCATTATGAAGATGTGTCACAGAGGGTTCTTGTTGGGGAGCTGAATTGGTCACAGCCAATATGTTTCATTCATCTACCCATTCATTCAACCAACAAACCAAGGCACCATGTCCTCCGCCGGTCACCGGGAGGAGCAGTTCTACCTGGGGACAGGCAGGCAGGGCTGCCCCCTGCTTTGTGTGTCTCCTGATCTAGCCTAGCCCGATGGGTGGTGTTGACCCATCACAAGGAGTTGCTTCAGATGTGTGTGTAAAATCAGGTCCTGGATTCCTCACGTGTGCTTGTCCTGGAGAAGTGTCTGAAGGCGACACAGCTGTGCAGACCTAGAGAGCTTGTCATTGGTACCATCACTGTCATCAGCAGCACCCTTATCATGAATGATCAGGAATGATCAATAATACACTGTGATGAGTGAATGGTACTTGGAGGTCCTTAACAAGCCCTGGCAACTGTAAAGGAATTGTGGGTTCCAAAGCCCTTTCACACTCTTGACCTCACCTCAGCCCTACAAGGCAGGAGGATAAGTATCTCTCACACCCCCATTTTATGATGAGAAAACTGAGCTCAGTAAAGTTAAGCCTGGGGTATATCCCTCATTAGACAGCTCCTGACGGTTGCTCCCCTTTGGCCTGCGTCTGAAGGGTTTCTCCAATTCTCAAGTCCCCTTCCTCCCAAATTCTTGTCTTTCCCCTGCTATCCCTACACCGTATTTGCCTACAAGGCCAACCACTTAGAGATAAGTGGATAAAGTTATTGCACACCTGTGTTCCAGTCATTGTGCAAAGCCTGTACTAGCCCATGAAAGCTTCCCAACATTCTAGGACACAGGTAGACTTGCTATGGTCTGCAGCTTACAGATGGGGAAACCGGGCCTAGGAAGGTAGAGTGACTTGCCCAAGGTCATCCCAAGAGCAAGGAAGCTGAGGACAGGAAATTCAAGCCCCGTCAGTGACTTGAAGCCAACTGGGCCACCTCTGCACAGGGAACGGGGCAGGGCTGCACCTCTTCCATCCCCAGCTCCTTGAGGGGGCAGTGGGGCCAGGGAGCCGTAGTCCCCAAAGTCAGTGTCCCAGACTAGGGTGCTCTGCCCTTGCCTACGATGGGTAATTATTCACTGTCATTGCCAGCTCGGGGCCTCGCCATGTTATCGCTTATGCCTGATCCTGGGCTAAGCTCGTCGTGGGCTGCAATTGAAGGGAGAAGGTGCTTCCAGTGGGTCACTCACCACTCACTTAATTCTTTCCCTGCTGCCTCAGCCCTGGTGACAAAGGTTTGGGCCTGGAGTTCAGTTTTGTGTGTTTCTGCCAGGGTTTGTGTTGGGCAAGCAACAGCTGGATTTCCGCTTCACGGTGTCTCAACACGTCGGCCCGGCCAGCGAGCCCTGGCGGTTCCATTCATTCCAGGCCTCATTAGTGCCCGCAGCTCGGATTTACACAGATGTAAATCAGGTCATTAGCACCTCACAGTTTGGCGAGGAGGTGTGGCCTAAAGGGGAGTTAAGGGCGGAACTTAAGGGGTGGGGGGAGGGAGCAAACTTTGAGCCCAACTTAATGTTTAACCTCTCTGACAATGGGATTGCAAGCCTTCCCCACCCTTATCCCAGGCAGCTTCTTGGGTGAAAGAGTCAGTACATACACGCGATAACAGATGAGGCCAGGTGGGGGAAAACGGGTCGCTAAATTACACATCAGATGCTGGGGAGCTGGCCTGGGCCAATCGGAAGCGGCTGCTCCGGAGAAAAGTCTTCTGGAGCCTCCACTTCTTGTCCTCACCACACTTCCCCCGTCCTTTGTCCGGGAACAGAAGCCCTTGAATGCCTCTTAACACAGTGTTAAATCACTGTGAGGGAGGGAGGCAACTAGAAGGCAAGATAATTCTGGGAGGGAGGAAGGGAGTGGGGCAGAGTGAGGGGGCTGGGGGAGCAGAGAGGGAGAGAGACCCATTTCTGGTAAATAATTAACAACAAATGTCTCCCTCAAAAAAAAAAAAAAAAGAAGTGCCCTGCAGAACTTTCAACTTCCCTAATTTGGAAAGTCAAAAGTTTAACTGGGCGCCAGGGTGCTGAATGCAAGACTGGGTTCCAGCCCACTCATGTCACCCCAGCTGTGGCATCTCCTTCTTGGGTAGACAGCGGTGTCTGGTGACAACAGGTGGAGGCCTCAACCTTCCCTCTGGAATTCCAGACAGGAAGGCCGGACTCCAGCGTCTCTCCTTGGGTGTTGAGGATCCCTCCACAGGCTAGTTTTAAAGCAATATGTCAAAAGCCTCCGTTTTGGAGTTAACACCTGGGCTTGCGTTTTTGTTTGGTTGTTACCTGCTGTGTAACCTTGTACAAGTGACTTAACCTCTCTGAGCCCGTTGTCTTTGCTATGGAATGAAGCCAATAAAATTGCTTCTGCAGAGTTGCTGCCAGGATTAGATAAGGTATATGAGTATGTCAGGGATCAGCAAACTATGGCCCGTGGGTCAAACCCAGCTGCCACCTCTTCTTGTCAATAAAGTTTTATGGGAAGCCAGCCATGTACATTTAGTTACTTATCGTCAATGGCGCTTTCAGGCTACAAAGGCCAAACTGAGCAGTTGCAGCAGTGACTGTACGGCCCACAAAGCCTGAAATATTTACTCTCTAGGCTTTCGCAGAAAACATTTCTGATCCCTGGGATGCGTAAAGGTTGCAGCCTGATGCTTTGTGAAAGGTCTCCATGTGGCAGAGGAGGCAGTTAATTTCCTTAATATCATTGCAGGGTATTCAGGGGCTCGCCCTCCATGTTCAGAAGGGCAGGTCTAGCTTCTCTCGAGCATTTTCCTCTTCACAGCCCTTGCCTTCCATACGCACGTTAGGCAGTTACGTCAGGCACAGGGGTCTTTCTGTATGCTGCTGAGCATGCAGTAGGAGCTAACAACAGCATCTTTCACCCTGGTTAGGACCAGAAGGGTCTCAGCCTTTGTAGGCCACTGAGTCACTTGCCAGATGCACCCCTGGGGCCCAGGAAGAAGAAACCAGAGGCAGGTAAGAGCAGAGCACAGACCTGTGGACTCGGTATGGGCCTGGCCTATTGGTGGGAGCCAGTGTTCACCTTGGGATGAGGCACAGGGAAGAAAGAAGGCAGCTACCCAGTTCTTCCAGATCAAGCCTGTCCAACCCATAGTCTGCAGGCCGCCTGTGGCCTAAGACTGCTTTGAATATGGCCCAACATTAATTTGTAAACTTTCTTAAAACATTATGAGATATTTTCTTTGCAACCTTTTTTTTTTTTTTTTTAACTCATCAGCTATCATTAGTGTTAGTATATTGTATAGATGGCCTGAGACAATTCTTTCAATGTGGCCCAGGGAACACAAAAGGTTGGACGCCCTGGTCTAGACCAGGGTATGTTGGCTCTACAAACCCCTCCAGATGATGGAGTAAGACAAGTTCAGGGCCACTGCCACGCACTGCACTCCTGCCTTCTTGAACACAGCACCCAATGCACAAATTCAGCAAATCCCCAGGAAGTCACCTAAAGCGATGGTACAGCAGAGACAAAACCTTCTGCCCTCCAGGAGCAGGCGGTGAGATTCAAGCAGACAGCCTCAAAGGCCTGCCGGCTGTCTTTCTCCCTTTCAGCTTTTGCTTTATGTGATGGATGTGTGCCGGCCTACCCTGCACGCGTCACTCTCTCGATGTAGCAACAGGGACTTGAAAAGCAGTCTCACCAGCACTGCCCACACGTGCCTCCCTCCAGACTGCTCTCCCGGCCTGTTTGGCCTCCTGCTGGCCTTGCCCTGTAGCTCCTGCCTGGAAGAATTGCAAGGAGCCTGCTGCCAGAAGGGCTACAAACAGTGTTTACACACTGGTAGGTTTACAAGGCCCATACACCTGTCCAGTTATGCCAGCCACAAGTGCCAGGTCCCTGGACCCTAACCACTCTTGGCATCATAATTGAATACCTACCATGTTCCAGGCCTTATGTTAAGGGCTTTCCATGAGATTCCAAAGTCCCAAAGATGGGGAAGCTTGGATGGCTCAGCAGGTTAAGCTCTCACTTTGCAGCCCCGGAGATCAGGGATCGAATTCTGGCTCCGGCCCAGGTGGACCCATATGCTGACTGGGGTGTGGCCCCCAGTTCAGTTCTTGCCGGGGCCTCTGCGGGAGGCTCCTGGCCTAGTTCCTGTCCTGTGCAGCCCCGCGCCCACCTGTGGAGTGAAACTATGGAAAACTAATGCTCTGGGCCCTCCCCCTTCTGTCTGTCTGTCTCTGTCTGTCTCTTACTCTGTCAAAAAACAATAAAAATAAATCTTAAAAAGTCCCAAAGACCTTTTCAGAGGTCTGGGAAGTCAAAACTATTTCATACTCTCTTCATAACTTTACTAAGACATCATTTGCTTCTTTTTTACTCTCATGCTGTCTTAAGTATACAACAGAATTCTCCAGAAGCTACATGATATGTGATGATGTCATCACTCTGATGGCCAGTGACATGTATTGTCTAGAATTTTCTCACATGAGGTCTTTAAGGTGTTCAATAATTTTTAAAAGTGCAAAGGGGTCTGAGAGCGCAGTGTTTGAGAACTGATGTACTCTTCTGTCCTTTTTTAAAACCCTCACACCACCCTAGGGAGGATGTACTACCATCTCTAGGGTACAGGTGAGGACACTGAGACTCTAAGAGGTACAGTGACTTGAGGTCCTACAGGGAGGAAGCAGCGGAGCTGGAATTGGAAGCTGGTTCTGTCTGGGGCCAAGGTCAAGCTCCTCACACCCCAGCAGAATGACAAGATTCTGCTCTGGAAGGAGAGGTCATGGCTCGGGGGTGCCCAGAGTGGTTTATTTGGCTGGTTCCTTTCCTTTGGAGAATTGAGGACACGCCAGACACTTTGGACCTGTTTTCTCATCATCCAAATCAGACAAGAGCAATGGGCCCTGGGGCAATCTCTGAGGTCCTTTCTAGCTGGGCTTTCTCTGTCAAAGAGCCCAAAGTGCCAACCTGGGAGGACAGGTGAGGGCAGGTGACAGAGGGGCCAGCAGGGATGAGACAAGGAGGTTGCAGACCCCACCACATCTGCCCATGGCATTAGAATTCAACTTTTTTTTTATTATTGAGATATGGTATCTAGTCAGATTCCAATCCAGTGGCTTTGCCAGGACGAAATTACTCTTAAAAAAAAAAAAAAAAAAATCAAAACAAAACAAAACCTTTTCAACCTTGAAAGGTCGGCGCCGCCTTCCCTTCCCTCTGTTCCCGGGCTGCTAATGGCCCTCTCAGGAGGCCAGGCCAGGCCAGGCCAGCCCAGGTTTTGTTCCTGGTGTGAATAAGAGAGAAGAGCACCTGCCAGTCCCTTAAACAAACAGCCCCATTTAAAACGGGTACCAGCTCCATCCCTGGCCAAGGAGCCCTGAGAAACAGCGTCCCTGACTTCTGTTGGGGTGTGTGTGTGTGTTTCATATTGTTTTGTTTTGGACATTGTTAGTCGGCATGCTTCCAAAGAGGCTTGGGTGGCCCTGGGAAGGCGTGCATTCTTCTCTCATGTCCCTCCCATTGGGCTTTTGTAGACTTGCCTCTTGTGTTGGTCTTATTGTTCTTGCCCAGAGATTTGGGCTGTCACATAAAGAGGCTGGGTTTTTAAGAGCAAAAAACTGTGGCCAGAACTAAGGTGCCCTGAGCAGCTGAATTTTACCTGCAAACGTACAATCGTGGCAGCCCTTGGGGCCTACACCCTCTCTCTCAGCCGATGCCCGCCCCTCGTCACGGAGTCCGATCATGACCTTGAGTGAGCGTGCCCCATCTGACAGTCCCCCATGTCAAGTGCCTAATGCTGTCTCTGCTGGGCGACCAGAACGCTATCCCAGACACTAAGGGAGCTTGGCCCAGCCTGGAGCAGGCCACCGTGCTCTGGCGTTAGCCCCTCCAGGGAAGGCACCTGCCCAAGAGGGCACAGCGGCTGGTAGGGTCTCAGCCTCTGTGATCCTTAGGGGACACTGGGCACTTCACTCCTTAGAGCGTCCCAGCGGTAATCAGCCCCAGTTGTCCATAGTAATGCCTGCGACATCTATCTCTCCTTTCCTCACTCCCCCACTCATGCTTCCTGGGATCGCGTACCAGCTACACTACCTGCTCCCAAGTCCTTGTCTTGGGATCTACTTTTGGGCAGAGGCCCAGGAGAGTATAGCAGATTACTTCAGCTCCACAAGTCTGTGTCCTCAGTAGTAGGAGTGGTCATGTGTCATAACCCTGACGGTGGCAAAAATCCAAAAGGGCGCCCCTGTCTGCTGCAGGCTCGACAGACCCGACCTGGGGATGTGAAGTCTGATTCTTGCCTCACCCCTGCAGGTTAAGAGCTAGTGCACGTGCTCTAGGGTTTGGAGACTCCATGTCACATGCTTGTACCACTGTGTTGATGTTCTTATTGGGGCCCCTTTGACAAATAAGAGATGGCGACTGTAGCAAAGAAGGAAAATGTGGGTCCCTGGGGGAGAAGACAGGTTTACAATTCATTTGTCCGAAAGATTTCTGAGCCTTTCCAAAGTATCATGGATGAGCAGAGAGAGAGTTTGCATCCTGGCTCCATCGCTTAAAGGCTGTATAAGTTTGAACAATTTGCTTGTTGAGCTTCTATTTTCTGCTTTGCAAAATTATAGTGAAAATTATAAATAATATCTCCAAATCCTCAGAGGCAATGCTTTTTTTAATTTCATTCATTTATTTATTTTTTGACAGAGACAAATAGAAAGACAGACGGGGGAGGGCCCAGAGCAGTCTCCACAGTTGTACGTCATTAGTTTTTCATGTGGTTTCACTCCACAGGTGGGCATGGGGCTGCACCGAGCAGGGGTCCTTACATGTGGGCCCTGACAAGAACCGAGCTGAGGGCACTCCCCAGTTCAGCATAGGGTCCACATGGGCCGTGGCTGGGATTCAATCTTCAGACCCCAGGGCTGTAAAGAAAGCACTCAACCCGCTGAGCCATCCCAGCTTCCCCTCTCTCTCCTTTTCTCTACTTCGCACCTTTATTTTTCTTTCTCTAAATCTAAATCGTTTTTTCCTGCCAGCATCACAGGCCTCCAACCAATAACATTACTTGCCTCCCGAGGAACCACAGGTCTAGGAGATGCCAGCCTTGAAGATTCCATCTATTATCCAGTGTAAACTGGGGGCCAGGCTTCTTCCACCCTCAGGGTACTTAAATTTGGATGGATGGAGGAACATAACCACTGAACTCATCAACTAGCCCTTGTAAGGTACTTTGCAAATGGACATATGCTGGGGCAGTTCATATTGGCTTGTAAGGGCTGACTGTTAAATGTTCCGGAATTTTGCAAGTGGTTGATTCACACTGCTAACTTGAAATTGGTTGTGGTGAGTGTATTTACACTAGAGAAATTGGCAGACACTACAAATAGGAATTTTGTTTCTCAGATAGCTGGTTGTTAAATATTCACCAGCCCACTGCTGTATAAAACGCAGGTAACATGAGGGGGACTGATTTGTATAGAAACAGACCCTGCCTTGCAATAGCTACCTAGCAGGCTCCATGATGACTGTGTAGAGAGTGTCACTGATTTATAGTTAGGAAATAAATTTCAAGTTCCAGCTGAGTGACCCAGAGCAGGTCACTTCTTTCCTTCTCTGGAACTCAGTTTCCTGTCTGCTAAATGGGAAATGCAGTAACACCTCCTGCCCAGAAATGATACATATCAAAGAAACCCCATTGTGATCTACACAGGGCGGCTCCAATCATCATAGAAACATCTGGAGGGTATGAGACTATCCTCTTCAGTGCCTCCAAGAAATGATTTAACCACACACTGGACCTGCCTGATAAACAGTTGGAAACCAAGACAAGCAGCGATCTGGTTTTGTCTCCCTGCTTGGACCCAAGCCACTTGCCAGCCCCGCCCTGTCTTTTCTTTGTCCGCCTCACAGAGCACCCCTGAGCAGATGAGGAAGGCAGAGGGCTTCTGGAGCCTGCGTGAATACACCCACAAACGCGGTGCTCATGGGTGGCAGCACACAGTTCTGTCTTCTGTGACCCGCTGAGGGGAGGCTGTGGGATTTATGTCACTATTTGAACGGTTCAGTGGAATGTCCTTGACAGAGAAGCAGCCCTGGCTATGAGAAACACATGGCTTGATTTGGGATTTTTTTTTTTTTTTTTCAAATGCTGATCTAAAGAGTGAGGCAAAAGTGATTCACTTCATAGACTGGAGACTTCTCCTTGGGCCAGGGGCCTAGCATTGGCATTAAGGTCACCCAGGCATCCGATTGCCCCAGTCACCTTCTCCCAGGGCCCCAGCACCCTGCCCTGTGCTCTCCCAGTTACCCTTTCTCCTTCCACAAACCTCTCAGGCCACGGCATTTTTACTTGGAACCACACACTCTGTGGTTCAATTATAGGAAAGTACTTATGTCTTTTTCTCTAATGATTTAATAGTCTGTCTTCCCAACCACACTGTAGGACCCTCCGGGGCATGGAATGCTGTCCACTGAGTCTGTTTCTCTGAGCTTCTCCATGCCCTGCGCGTGCTCCGTGGGCCCTGAGAGCTACCTGGGCATGCTGACCATGGAGGGGACCCCGCTCACCCCTTGGATCAGCGTCTCCAGGGAGCTCAGAAGTTAGTCGATCTGTTTGCTGGCTGGTTCCCGCAGTGACCCAGTGAGGAGGGAGGTATAAACCGATCCTTTTTACAGCCAAAGAAACTGTGGCCTAGAGTGGTTCCAAAGCATGAACGAAGCAAGCGGCAAAGCCAGAATTCAGACTTTGGTCTTAAAAACCCACGCTCTTAACTACCACGTTGTTAAGCAGAGCTGAAGCCAAGCTGAGGCTGCCTGTGCCAACCAGGAAGGTGCCGGGAGTGAGGTAACTGTAAAGGAAATGAGGACCCGGACCGGCCCGGGTCTCAGCCGAACAGCACCAGGTGAGCACAGCAACTGCTGCAGGGAGGATGGCGTTAGGCTCTGCCAGAGACTTTGTCCTTGCTGTTAGGTGGGCCATAACTCCAGCGTGTCTTGGAGCAAGCCTTCCTTTGGATCTCATTTCCTTCCTTCCCTTTGCCCTTCCCCACAGAAAGCCCAGGCATTTTTGGGTTTGCGGTTTTTCACTTTCTCTCCTGCACTGTGTGACTGTGGCAGAATGCTCCTGGAACATCCAGCCAGAGACGTGCTCCAAGGCCCGGCTTCATGTTGTCCCCCAGGTCCAGACAGCCACTGCGACTGTTGACATGCAGCAGCACTGGCCTCCAAAGGGTTAAGGGGAGTTGGTGGGGACTCCTGAAGGTGGCCTAGTCCCATAGGGCAGCCCCTGAGGCTCTATGGACAGTCAGGACACCGGGGTCTCATGGATGTGGAAAACCCAGCAGGGACCAGAACTGAGATGAAGGCCAGAGGGCCCTGCCTCAGAGCCTCATTTCTGCCCCAGGCAACCTCTGCTCTAGGCTTCTCCTGGGCCGTCAGAAGCCGCCGTGCAGGTCCAAGACGGGTCCTGGTGACTTAGAGAGTCTCCATCCTACCCCCTGGCATCTCCTATTCCCGGACCCTCACTCAGGACTCAGTTCCCAACAGGAACCCCTGTCATTTCTTGATGTTCCTCATAGGCCACGCAGTGTGCTCAGTGCTCAGGGCTGCCAGACAAAATCTAGCACACCCTGTTAAATTCAAATTTCAGATAAATAATGAACAATTTTTCAGTATAAGTATGTCCCCAATATTGCATTGGCCATACTTATACTTAAAAAATGAAGCACCCATTCACTGTTTATTTGAAATTCAAATTTAACTGAGTATGCTGACTTTTTATTTATTTATTTATTTATTTATTTATTTATTTATTGCTAAATTTGGCAATCTTAGGTCCTTTTTGTTTGTTTGTTTTTTGACAGAGAGAGAGACAGACAGACAGACAGAGACAAGGGTGAGGGCCCAGAGCAGTCTCCATAGTTGACAGCATTAGTTTTCCATATAGTTTCACTCCACAGGTGGGCACACGGCTGGGCAGGGCAAGAACTGGGCTGGGAGCCTCACGCATAGGCCCCGACAAGAACTGAACTCATGGGTCTGCATGGCCCGGGCCCAGGATTCGATCCTTGGGCTCCAGGGCTGCAAAGCGAGTGCTCAACCCACTGAGCCATCCCAGCTTCCCCATTAGGTCTTATCTCAGTTGATCCTCACAATAACTGTACTGGTGGTTATTAATAATAGTCTCATTTTATAGAAAAGCAAAGGTGGTACAGAGTTTACAAATAGCAGAGCCAGTATTTGAATGTGGGGTGTGTGTGTAGTGGGTTCTGATTCCCAAGCCCAAGCCACACCCAGTGTGCTGGGTGGCCTCAAGGGTGGCAATGTGTCTGGATAAAGCCTGAGGTTTCTGAAGTCAGCCTGAAATAACTGAACCGTCCTGCGGCTCAGTCCCCTCTTCCATGAGTAGTGACCCTAGTGACGGCCTCGTAGATGTAAGAACGGAATGAATTCATACCTGTTTAATGACTTACCTCTGTGCCTGGCCTCTGGTAAGTGCTCAATACATGGTAACTAAAACTGCCTCTTTAAAACAAGGTAGCGAGGCCTCATCCATCGGTGCTTTTTCAGAATCCTCACAGCATCCCAGGGAGGGAGGCTAAGTGGACAGCACCCTCATTCCTTATGTAAGGGGCACAGAGGAGTTAGGTTGGGTCCATAGAGATTTGGAGCTCAATGTGGGATTAGAACCCCTAGTGCATGGTTTTCTGCTCCAATACTCAGTTTCCTGTAAAACCACCATGAGCCAATACCTCTGTGAGGCCAGAAGAGAAAGTACACAAACTTTTGAAACCATCATAGGAGTCCCCTCCTATCAGTGAGGACGTACAGGTTAAGACTTTTCTGTCTCACGCTTCCCCCTTGGGGATGGGCTGCCCCCTGTGTGTATCCACACAGCTAAAATGCAAAGGACGAAGCCATGGGTGGGGCTCAGATACAACCAATCAGGACGGGCCATGCCCCCAGTGCTGGAGCAGGGTTCTGAGACCCCGCCCACATGCCAGGCATTCACCCTGCAATGACTTAGGAAGTCTGGAGGGTAGGGGTTCAGAGTGAAGGGCAGGGACAGCAGGGGGTCCTCAGGGAGTTCACAGTAGTGGCTCTTTGCCAACCAAGACAGATACATTTCTATTTTTTTTATTAATTGTTAAATTTATTGGGGTGACATTGGGTGTTAAATTACATAGGTTCCAGGTGTACAATTCTACATGACATCGTCTATGTATTGCATTGTGTGCTCACCACCCAGTCAGTTCTCTTTCCATCACCGTAGATATGATGATGCTTCTCTACTCTCCCACCCACCTCCCCCCTTAACCTCAGGTAACCACCAAACTATTGACTGTGTCCATGAGTTTTCGTTTACTTTCAGTTTTATATTCAATGTTGTCACAATGGAAGTATTTCATCTTTTTTTTTATCACTGAATAATATTCCACTGTGTAAATGTACCAAAGCTTCTTTACCCAGTCATCTAGAGGACACTTTGGTTGCTTCCATGACTTGGCCACTGTGAACAGTACTGCAGTGAACATTGGGGTACCTATATCTTTGCAGACTAAGGCTTTCAAGTTTGTGGGGTAGATACCCAGAAGAGACATTGCTGGGTCATATGGTAATTCTATTCTTAACTTTTGAGAGATCTCCACACTGCCTTCCATAGTGGCTGTACCAGTTTACATTCCCACCAGCAGTGTATGAGGGTTCCTTTTTGTCCACAGCCTCTCCAGCACTTGTTATTGCTTGTCTAGTTGATTAGTGCCATTCTAACAGGTGTGAGGTGGTATCTCATTGTGGTTTTAATTTGCATCTCCCTAATAGTGCAGTGGAGCACTTTTTCATGTATCTGTTGGCCGTTTGTATGTCTTCATGGGAAAAGTGAGAATAGACAGACTTCAGTGTTTTAACAGCCAGCACAGCTGTAGCCATATGTGTTGGTAAAACTCAGACTCATGTGTTCGCCTAACAGTCTCCACCCACTCACGAAAGAAAGGTTGAAGGGTGCATGTGAGTCACGATGGGTTGGAGCCCCCTGTAAACTGTGGAACCGCACAGATCATAACCGCTGCAATTAGCGAGCTATGCAGGAGCCTGTTCCTGCCGATCCTAAAAGGTCCTCACCATCAGTGCCTCAGAAAACATCATTAGCTCCTGTTACTGTGATTTCAATCAATCTAGGATAACTGTGCTACGCTGCCTCAAACAGGAAGGGTAATTGTGAACGGCTTCTAGAAAGCACCCTAGATGAATCACTGTAGAATGAAAGAACCAGGTGGAATATTAGCCATGGCTCTTTCGGTTGCAAATGAAACACAACCAACTCCAATAGGCTTAAGCCAAAACCCGGACACATTGCCTCAAATAACTGAAAAAGTCAGAGATCAAGTTGGCTTCAGGTCCAGCTGAATCCAGGGGCTCAAACAGGACAGCTGTGATTTGGTTGTTTCCTCACACTTTCCTTCTCAGCATGCTTATTCTTTGTGGTGATTCTAGTCACTCTGGCCTGACATTATCCATACAGCCAGCAGTTTCATCAGAAACAGGTCTTCTCTATCTCAGTAGCTCAAAAAAAAATTTTTTTCCATTGGACTGATGTGAGTTACGAGTATGTGTCCCTCCTAAACAAGTCGCCAGAGTCAGAGAGCCAGAATATGCCAGGCCTGGGTTTCACGTCTGCCCCCTGAAGCCAGGAGTAGGTTGGCCCTCTCTCAAGGACTCAGGGTGCAGCAGTATTGGTTTCATAAAGAAAAATCAGGGTGCTGTGAATGGAAGAAGGGAGAAGGAATACTAGGACAGCATGACTACCCGGTGTTCCCTGCAGATGGCTCTCTGGAGACTCCCAGTTCTTCAAGTCTATGATTTTAGGGAATAAAATGTTCTGCCTTGTGTCCTTTGGTCGCTTACAAAGAGGAGCACAGGAGAGAGAAGGCACTGCTCTCTTTTTGTCTCCTTACTCTTCTTATCCCACCCATTTTGTCACTGCCATGTGTCCTTCCCCATGGGAAGAGAGCCAAGGAGAGAAGTGACCTTGTGAAAACTCAAAATGCCACTCTTCACTGGGATTTATGGAAGAAATTCTGGCTCATCCTTTCTGGAAAGTGGGTCTGCACGCAAACACCTCCCATAGTGGGTCATTATAAACAGGGAGGGCGGCCAGCCTCCAATGTCCACTGCCATCTGAGCTGCTACATTTTCACACGTAGAGCAACAACACTGTTCTCCTTTACCACAGCATTTACCCTGAGGTGTCCTCTGATCCATACATCAAGCTCCGGGCTGATTTGTACGCTGTCATGGTGATATGCACCGTCTGGCTATAACCAGATCCAAACACCAAATAGCGAACTTGTTTAAGTGCAGTTTTGTGAGCAACAGTAGAAGGAGAACGTCAATAAAGGGCAGTCTGCTGAAGGGGGTTAAATATTTTCATACTTCTCAGCTAACCCAGAAACTTCCTGAATTCTCATGAAAAAAACCCACAAGTTCTCTGTAATCTGATGTTTTACCTCATTAAATGCTGCCATTTGAGAAACAAGAAAAGGCCTGAGATGAAAATTGGTACCTGGTTCAGGTCCCTGAGCTGTTATTCCGTGTCTAGCGTGCCCGGGGCCCGGGTAGGGAAGTGCTCCTGCCATGTCAGGGAACGAACTGGCTGGGGTTGGTGATGTCCTGTGGCCTTCCAGCATCTCTTCCTCTCTCAGCTCCAATCCGCACAACCCGTTCTGGTCCCGACCTCCACAACTCTCCACGGTTACATCCCACCCCTGCCTTTGGGACATACACTGCCACGTTGCTTTTTGAATCCTGGTTAAAAGACAGAAATCCAGAAGCAGTTGGCTCCCCTTCTTTGTTTTTCTTTTTTTCTGTCCCTGCCTCATTTTCTTCTTTCTCTTCTGTACATCGACTGTTATGTTCTTCTATATTCAATGTTCTCTTCTGCAATGGCAGTACTGAACTTTTTAATAAGAAAATATGGGCCGATTAAAAAATAAATAATATAATACACCAGAAGCCACTGAGTTGTACACTTTAAATGGGCAAATTGTATGACCTGGAAGTGATAGCTCAATAAGCTGGCTGGTTTGTTAAAGTGGGAGGGAGAGAAGATCTACAGTCTGGTTGACTGGAGACTGCAGCTCCTTTTACATGGCATACGAATGAGGAATCGCTAACTACCCACCTCGCAAAATAGAGATTTGGGTGGTACCCTCACTCAGCTTGGAGCTAGAGCTATTCTCCCTCCTTTCCCAAGACCAAAATGGCAGATGAGTTTGTGGTTATGGCCAAAATTAGGGGGGAGGGGAGTCTGTGTGCAGAGTATATTTATGTGGGTGATCATCTTTCTACCACCAAAATTCCATTTCCTATGTTTGGGATTTGAGAGGTTAATTCAAGTAGCAATGGCTTTCCTTTCTCAGAACTGCCTGGTGAAAAGGTGTATGACTCATATTTGTTGGGGACAATTTGCTTTTATCCGTCTTCTTTTCCTCCTTGACATCACTTCCTCCTCCTCTCCATTTCTCAGAGTTGGCCACACGAGCACAGTGATTACAAGGAAGTTATGCAGTCTCCCTGGTTTGGCTGCATAGGCCATACTCAGAGAGAAGTCTCGCGGCTCCCTCAGGCTACCCTGGTCTTCCACACTCCACCTGCCCCAACTCACACAGCCTCCGCTCTGCATGGGAAATTCACCACTTTATGGCCTCGCATAAAAGTGCCATTCTGAATAAACCCAACAGCCATCAAATGCTCTTGCGTTGTTGGTCTTAAATATCAGTCATGCTTCATCGCAGGCATACGGGACCTGTTCCTTGCATGATATTGCCATATAAAGAGTGAGGGCCTTAGGGGCATCTTAATGAGGTGATAATGAGGAAAATAATGTTCTGGTTTGGGACGGGGGGGGGGGGGGGGCTGGTATTCACTATAATGTTCAAAGTGGGTTTAATCTCACAGTGGACTCCTGACTATACAGTATTAAGCACGAGCGGGGGGAGGGAAATGAAGATGATATGGAGGTAGGTGTGTGTTTGGGTGCACGCACACACATACATAATCTTTTGAACTTTGGTTCTTAATCTGCCTTTTATTGCTCTTGAAGACCTGCCCGTAATGTCGCTTTTCATTTTATGCAGATTACCAAGTCCCAGAGTGGAAGCTCCAAGAAGCTTCCCTCTCCAATATCCAGGGCTCTTTCCGTTCCCTTCCTCTGCGTTCCTGCTGCCTTCCTTGCTGCATTATGCTGCTATTTGTTTTTGCTTTGTTTTCTAAGATAACCGTTGTTACGCTTGAAGACCTGCCACTATTTCAAAATCTTTTCTCTTTACATGATCCATTATGGAGCAATAGGGTGAGGGAGCTTCCTACTTTGCCATACAGATGGTCTTTATTCTCCCTTCCTCGTTCTTTCTCTTCAGACACTTGAAATACCAGATAGTTGAGAAAGCTCTTTGAAATGGGAAATGACAAATTCTGTCCTTTGCTGAGTGATTTAACCTCTTTGGGGGAAAAAACATATTGTCTAGAAACCAAGGTGACATTGTTATCACTATTGAATGAGAACAACACGTAAGTTAAATCATTCATTCATTCATCTGTAACTTAAATATTCTCCTGGGCACATGAGAGGTCTCTTATTTATATTCATGCCAAAAATTATATTTGCTCTGAGTCATCAGCTATTTTGCTAATAGGATTGCAGAGTCTTTTTTTTCTAGTGACTCTCCAATCCAAGATTTCCAACGTTTTCTTACTCATACCAACAAATTAGTCATTATTTTTGCTCCCTTGCTGCTGTTGCCAGTTGATTTGGTCCATAATCAGTCATCTATCCATCCATCTGTCCATCCATCCGTTTATCCAGTCATCCATCCATCTGTCCATTCATTTATTCATTCAACAAATATTTATTTATTTATTTATTTTAAAGATTTATTTTATTGATTTTTGACAGAGAGAGACAGAGAGAAGGGGGAGGGCCCAGAGCAGTCTCCATAGTTGACATTAGTTTTCCATATAGTTTCACTCCACAGGTGGGCACAGGGCTGCGCAGGGCAGGAACTGGGCCGGGAGCCTCCCACATAGGCCCCGGCAAGAACTGAACTGGGGGCACACCCCAGTTCAGCATGTGGGTCCGCATGGGCCGGGGCCAGGATTCGATCCTTGGTCCCCGGGGCTTCAAAGCAAGTGCTTAACCCGCTGAGCCATCCCAGCTTTCCCAACAAATATTTATTTTATACTTAGTGGAAGTCAAGTACTCACCTTGGTCACTTTCTAGGGAGACAGTGGTGAGTCTAGATATCTGCCCTCTGGGAAAATACAGTCTTGTGAGGGACATAGACAAAGGCATGGACCATTCCCATGCAGTATTAGGTCCAGGGCAGGGCTCCCTGAGAGCACCAACAGGCGGGGTGCGCTCCTAAGGAACTGCACGTGAGACGCCTACACAAATGGTATATTTGATTACTGTGAAAAGCACAAAACCATAGCACAGTTCTTAAGGGTAGGTGGGGGGCACTCCAGGGAAACATTAAAAAACAACTAAAAGTAAGGACAAATAAACACACCCAGACTCTATCCCAGGAGATTTTGAGTCATTAGGTCTGGGGTAGGTCTCTATCATCTGGGTTTTTCTAAAAGCTCCATAGGTGATGCTGTTATTAGCCATGGTTGTGAATTGCTGCCTATTTTCCTTTATGTAGCTGCTACTTTAAGTACATTAAAACCACAACTGAGGACCTAATGACCATGATTTAAAGTAACTAAAAGAGACTTGAAATAGCATACTGATGACCAGTAACTGTCCTCCCCGGGTAATTGAGAAGGGACTTACGAATCTGTGAATGTGGAACTGTAGAATTTCTCAGGCTCATAGAAATGATGCCTATAAAAATGTCTGGCTTGAGTCACAGTGAACTTTAGCTGTCATATTTCTTGTGACTGACCACCATAACCCTTTGGTAATTGATCTAGTCAATTAGTAACTCATATCCTAACAGTAGCTTAAACTTTTTAGAGTTCACGATTGCTTGATGAAAATAGACACCCGGCAGGAGAATTTCTAGCGTAACTAGTAAAGAAGAATCCAGACAGGCATTTGATCATGAGAAGTCTCAATATTTCAACGCACAGTCTAAAATTTCAGTTGTTCAGGGTGGAATTCTTAAGGGTATGTTGGTAAATGCTCCCCTAATGGCAGGTGTCTTGGCCACCTGTCTCTTACTCATTCCATCCCTGGAAGACAATACACTGCTCTATAGCTGAAGTTTGGATGGGCCTGGAGCTTGGGGATCATCACTGCCTACAAATTGCTGGAAAAGTCTCAGGAGTTAGCAAACTTTGACCTTCAGAGTTGGCCTTGTTTCTCTGGAGATAGAATAAGAGGAGACTAAATACTCTTGATTTGGCCTGAACCAATCTAGAAAAGAATAAGCTTAATATCTGACTCTCTTCAAGTACAGTTCAATGAACCTGCCTGAAAATCAGCTAGGGGAGCTCACGAGATATGCAGATTCCCCGAGCACCATCCCAGCTTTGCTGAGTTGAATTTCTGGGGGTGAGTGCTGAAGTCCCCCAGGTCATTTTTATAGCCACAACCACTTTATGAGATGGTAGAAAGTGTCTAGCACACTCTTTGTTTGGTATATTTCTTTAACTATGATATTTTTTGGTGACTTTTTTTTTTTTTTAAATATTTATTTATTTATTTTTATTGTTTTTTGACAGAGAGAGAAAGATACAGAGACAGAGACAGAAAGAGAACTGAACTGGGGGAGCTCCCAGTTCAGCATATGGTTCCGCACGGGCCGGGGCCGGGATTCAATCCCTGGTCCCCGGCGCTGCAAAGTGAGCGCTTAACCCACTGAGCCATCCCGGCTTCCCCTGTTTGGTATATTTCTTGTTGGTGTATTTCTGCATTCAGATTCAGAAAAAAAAAACACCCCACAAAACAAAATGTACATGTTAAGAGCTTAAAACCTAGTTCTCCACTTCTGCTCCCGATTCCTTTTAGCAAAAGAACATGGAGAAGTCCTATTTACTTTTTGGACTTTAGTTTCATTTCCCATAAATAGCACTAATAAGTAGCATAATCAAAGTAGGGTTATGATTCCTGTCCTCCTTACCTGAAAGACCAAATGAGAAAATGCATATGAAAATACTTTGAAAACTAAAAATATACAATTCTAGCATTACAATCAATTTATATATGAAGGATCTGCAGTTCAAATGCCCAGGTAATGTTTTTTTCTGGCGAAATACTAACCAGACTTCTTCATCAAGCTGTGTTTGCTAAGATTCAAAGGGAGAAGGAGGCTTCCATATGCAATGAGCCAATCTAGCCCTAAGCATAAATAAGACAGTTCAGATGTTGCAAAGAAAGGGATCACTAAAGACTTTAACATATCAGTCCAGGATTGCATAATTCACATCTAGAGCAGCTACCAAGGGTTGGGGACAACTGTCTATGTTACCCAAAGCCTGTTATGTTATCATCTTCCAGGAAGCTACTTAAGCCACAGCTTTCTCAAACCAAAGCTCTATCCGCTATCTCTGACCACTTGCCTGCTGAGATTGTTTTTCTGGCAAATAATTATCTGGCTGTAGAACAAGCCAGCCTGATGCATTGTGTGGCAGATCTTTCCTAATAGTCTAATCTCTCAGGCCCCAGACATGAGTCCTCAATAGAGGTGGAAAGACTTTGTCTAGCATTTAATTGATATGTTAAGAAACTTCTATTATCTGCCTTCAGTTGTCTATCTCAGGCTTCCGACTAAGAAAGGAGCTTTCTCCTTCATGAGCTATGTTCCTTGACATTTTTGAAAGTTTACACGATTGCTGGAGACTGAGTAATGCTTTCAACATCCTTGTATACAGCTGTTTATGTTTCGCTACCTGAGAACTCTTCAGTACTTGTTCTCTGGTGTAATCCTATAGGTGCCTGTCTAGTTTTCTGCTTTGAGTAAATCTGTTTTCTAGGCCTGGAGGAAATACCTCCTGATGACAGAACTCTTGAAAGCTCCTACCTAGCCCTGGTAGGGAAGGCTGGTGGAGAGGGAAGAGAAAGGGAAGTGGGACAGGGGGTCCATGGCCTAGACGCTCTGAAGGATGACATGTTTGCATGTACTACGAAGAGGCCTCGCATTCATTCTGCTCATCCACTCAGTCATTCACTCCATCCATTTGTTCATGGGCACACAAGACGGGGATTCTGTGCTCTACTCCAGTGAAAACTGCTTAGCTCACTGCTATGGTGGTGGTTTGTAGCCAGTGTTTACAAGTTGGGGAGGCTTTCCTCTTGCTTTGTTTGAGAAAACAAAGGACTATAAAACGAAGAGTGCTGAAGCAACAGAAGAAACTCCAGTTCACCTGGCCCCTCCAGAAAGGGGCTCCCACCCCCTGCTGGGGCAGATGGGGCAGTCAGAGCCCCTAACTGCTGGTGTGGAAAGGAAAGCCTTGGAGTCATTTGATCAGCTCTCAAAGTGCTTCTACCAGGAATGAGAAGGTGCCTTCCAGGGAGTTAACCCTTTCATTCACAAATCCAAGGTGCAAGACCTTCAAGGGACTGGAAGGACATAGTACATGAACTTGAGAAAGATGATGGTGATGGCGGTGGTAAATAGCTCTTGTTAACAAGCCTTTACCACATTGCAGGTACTGTGCTATGTGCTTTGCATGTATAATCTCATTGCATCCTCATGACAACTGGGTGAGGTAGATACAATTATCTTCATTTTACAGACAAAGAAACTGAGGATCAGAAAAGGGAAGAATTTTGTTCAAAGCCATGCCATTAGCAGGTGGTAGAGATGCGCCGGTCATCTTTCTCCAATCCTTTGGTCCACAGGGATTATAAAAGAAAATGCTCTCTGTCCTATTTAAAACATCCCATGTGGCTTCTACTCTGTTCTTCTGTGGCAGATTACCTGGGAGTTTTCTTCATGTCATTGATGGTCCTGCTGGTCTGATTAGACTTCCTTGGGCCCAGAAGTCTCTAATTTCAGTTCCTCACTGGTGGAGGGGACGCAAAGAAAATGAGAGCTTGAGGACTTTTTCGCCAGAGCCTTGAAACCTCCCAAGGACCTTGAGCTCTCAGCCCCGAAAACTGGACTGAAGCTCCCAGTGGGGGAATTACAGGCAGTGAATGGCATGAACAAAAGAACAGCTAAAGACAAAAGAGGAAGCAGGAAGGAAACCCACGGGAGCCAAGGAGAAAGCAGAGGTTGTCCCGAGGACCAGCACTACCTCTTTGGGTAGTGACCACGCTTTCCTCTTTCAGGGAGGGAGGGACAGCTCTGTGAGGGCCTTCAGAACCCAGTCTGGTGAGCCAGGCTGGGGACAGAGGAGAGAATTGACTCCATATGTTAAAAATAAAAATACGCCATGACAATGGATGAGTTTTTAGGTAGTTATGAAACATGGCACAACTCTGGAATGAATATCTTACTTCCTTTGAAAGGACACAGCGTACACTTAGATGTTTCTGTTACTAAACCTAATGTAAGACTTCCATGTTCCATCCTGTTTGAGGTGGAATGCAGTGTTTGCAGCCTACGTACCTGAACATGTACCTGGAACTGAGCAGACACTCGCTAAATGTGTGTGGTTTCCGTGAAGAGCACAACACAACACTTAGATCTGACTGAGACTGAACTTGGGAGAAGACAGAGCAGTCCAGGACGACCTAGGAATGCCTGTAGGCTGGCAGCAATGGCCAGACCACTGATTGGACACGGAGAGAAGGACTAAGTAGATGGTCTCAGGTAGAAAGTCCAACAGTGTAGACAGAAGTGGCACACTTCTGTGAAGCCAGACTGTGAGTTGGTGGTCAAGACAGACAGAAGGCCATGGATGGTGCTTGGGTATAAAGGAAGAACCGAAGGACCCAAGGCTTACAGTAGAAGGGGAAGAGGCTAGGCTTTGGACATAGACAAACCAAGATTGAATCCTGCCTCTACTACTTACTGGCCTGAGCGTGGTTATTCCTATCTGCAAAGCAGAAGTAATAAAATCAATGTTGATTATTGCTATGTAACAAAGTATCTCAACAAAGTAGTGGCTTAAAACAAGAGTCATTTCATTGTATTTTGCAATTCGAGGCAGGGCCTGGCTGGGTAATTCTTCTGTTTCATGTGGCATTAGTGGGGGTCACCTGATGGTATCTAGCTGGCTGGTAGGCTGCTCTGGAGGGTCTTGATGGCATGATCATATGTGTGGAACCTTAGCAAGGATGAATGCCAGGCTGGGGTCAACTGGGACTGTCAACAAGGGCACCTACACCAGGATTGCCAATATGGTGGTCTTCAGATAGTTTTTACATGGCTCCAATGAACACAAAGAAAGTTGCACAGCTTTTTATGACTAAACCTTTTACTATACTCTGTTGGTTGAAGTACTTACAACTCTACCCAGATCCAAGAAGGAAGGACATAGACCCCACTTTTTTTAATGAATCATTTTATTTAAGAGAAAAAGCAGATTGTTATTATTTGTGCATACAACTTCATAAATTATTGCTGAGCTCGGTGATTATGAAACTTTATCGATTAAATGTGAGCAAAAAGATGAGTTATGAAAGAATGACCCCACCTCTTGAAGGGAAAAGGATTAAAGAATTTGCAGCCAGGTTTTAAAACTGATACAGTACCTTATGGGGAAGATCAAATGGAAAGCAGTTAGCACAATGTCTGGCACACAGTAGGTGCTTTTAATGTTAGTGCCTCTTCCTTATCTTCTATTTACAGGTAGAGGAATAATCTGAGTTTATGATCTGGGGTTTCAAAACAAGAGGATGTTTTAGTCACAAGCAATAAAAAACTTACATAAAGTACCTTAAACAATAAAATCATTTATTATTTTATATGACGAGTAGGCTAGAGTTAGAATACTCTCAGGGTTGGTAATCTCATTGCTCAATGATACCTTCAAGAAAGCGAGTTATTTTCATCTTTTTATTATCCTCCACCTGTTAACTTGTCCTCTTAGGTAAAATGTCTTCATAGTCCCAATATGAGAATCTTATACAAATGAGAACATTCACTAAGCAACCCATGTGAATGTTGGGTTAGGCTCTTGTGTTCCTTTTCATGAGTGCAGAGGACTTTCAGATAGTCTCCCCAGCAGACTTCTCCTCACATCTCACTGGTTCAAGTCCAAATCATCTATTTGGCATAAAGGATGAGACCACCAGGACTGGCTGAGATCAATCAAACTTCAGAGTCCTGTGGCTGGGGGTGAGTCCAACTTTCTGGAAAGGCTGTGATCACCTGGGTATGGTGAACAAAATCAGGATTCTGTTAGCCATGAAGATAGGAGAGAATGGCATTGACGGGGCAGCCAAACTGCCTTCCACATTCCACCCCATGGTTTATTCAGCACATCCCTTGTTCTGTGCATGGTCTCACTGGTCATGGCCCACAGCTTGACCATGTTCTTGATGGACATGGGAGGTTGTCCTCTTGGTGATCAGATGATAGGAAACAGAGTGAAGGGAAGAGGATGTAAAGATCAGAGCAGAAAACTAAATTCAAAGTATCAGCCAAGCCACTAGAATGGAGGGCTTGAAAAGGCAAAGGGACCAGATTTTAGTGTAATCTTCACTTTTAGCCATCTCTTAACTATTCTGGGTTAGACCAGAACTGGGATTAATATGTAGATAGAGTTAAGCCTGTAAATGGGAGAAATTATCTCTACCTTCATAGAAGGGAAATAGTGATGAATAAAAACTAACTTTGTTGGCCTGATTTTCTCCTTGAAAATGGATGCTGCCATCTGTGGACAGTAGCTATTGGGAGCCTCTGAACTTAAGTGATAGGAATCATATCACTGATCCCTTTACCTGGGGAAAGGCCTGGAATAAAGACCAACATCCCTAACCCCATCCCTGAGGCCTTGCATGATCTAGCCAGGGGCCCTAAGTATAGTTTAGGTGTGCCCTGGACAAGTGCACTTGGATGAGGGGTGAGTGGAGCTGAAATCCAGCCTTCATACTCCACTTACCAAGTCACATGCCCCAGGTCCTCATTTGTCCCAAGCCCGGGGCGGGGGGCTGGAGGTGGGGGGGAGGGGTGCCTTTTCTAGTGTCACTGGGCTGGTCTGCATCTAGCCCTTGCTCCCTTTTCCATTCTCAGTTCACAGAGGTGTGCTCCAAATTGTGTATGCTTTTCCACTGGTCTTTTCACAATGCCTCCTAGACACCACTGTCCACAGCTATAGAACAAGATACCCCAACAGACACTTGGTGGTTTGAAATGACGACAGTATCTCTTTTGCTCACAAATATGCAAGGTGGTCAGGTCATCTGTGCTCCACGTCACTCAGCTGCAGTGGCTCAAAGGCTGGGGCTGAAGTCATCTAACAGCTCGTTCACCACGTGTCTGCTAGGTCTTCAGCTGGGACTTTTCCATGGTGGCTAGTTTTCCAGGGATCAAGTAGAAGCCTTTTCAGTTTAGTCTAGAAAGGTATATAGCATCATATCTACAGTGGTCACAGGCCCACCGAAGTTCAAGGGGAGGAAACATAGACCCCTCCTCTCGATGGATGACTGTCAGGGTCACGTTGTCGAAAGAGCTGTGGGGTATTGCATTGTGATGCAATCAGTCATCTTGGAAAATACAGTTGGACACACTCCACACCTGCTGCCTTCCATGGGACCTTTGCATCTTCTGTTTCCTCTACCTGCAACACCCCATGCTGTCTTTCTCTACTTGAGGCCTACTCATCCTTCATATCTCAGCAGAACCATCCTTTTTGAGCGGGAAGCTTCCCAAGCCCCCTGACCAGATCAGTCGCCCTGAGTTTATGATTTCTGATTTGTATCACAGTTACGTGTTACATGTGTGCATATAGAGATACATACATTTAATTATATGTATGTGTGTATATCTACATATATATACACAAACAGACAGACACAGACGTGTGTGGATAAACATACACAGACACACACACACCTGTGTGGCTGTCCATGAGCTGCACATAAAGAGGAATTGCAGAGTTTGGTTTTGCTTATTACTCTGTCCTCAGTGCCTAATGTGGGGACTGGGATACTGTAGGTGCTCACATATTTCTTGAATGGGAAAAAAATGCATGAATGCCCAGGCTGGATTTTTGTGGCCCTGTGTGCTAGACTCTAATTTGCTGATGGCTGTGTTCCCCCTGGGCAGGTCTGTGAAATTCAGGCAAGAAGAGTAATTCAGAGGAAAGATACTCTGGGCTGGATGCTGGAGGGGCAGTTTAGCTCAACTTTGGGGTCTGATGAGTGTTAATCTTTATAGAGTGAACCTGCTTACAAAGGCTAATGTGTCATTTCATTGGTCTCCATCCGGCAGCCCAGGCAGTTGCAGTCTTCCAAAAGGAATTAGGGGCATCTTGGACGAGTAGGCTAATACGGGGGACGAATGAATAGTTTCCAGGTGGGAGCCAGCCCCGCCTCCAGTGCCTCTGTCAGTCACAGGCAGGGGAGACCTCCAACCTGTCCTGACTTTGCACCAGGATTAACCAAACACGCTCTGCTAGGGTGTGCATAGATTCCTTCGCCAGGCAAAGGATCAGGAGCTTAAGCCCTAATTATGGCGGAGGGGGAAACGGGGCAGTGTCTGCAATGGCAGAGAGGGCCTGGAGAAAGAAAGAGAGAGCTTCATAACCAGCCTGCTGTGAAATGAAAACTCCTCGGCACATTTGCCCACAGCTTTCAGAAGGTTTACAAATATCTCTGCCATAAATGTGGAGAGTCAGGGTGCGGAGTGGGAATCAGCTTCCTTCTATACCTCCTCTGGGAGAAAAACCTGGGAGCCCAGGCCTCCCAAAGACCACACCCACATTCTCACCCATGCTTGGACCCCAGCTTCTGAGGCCCCAAAGCAGCACAGGCCTTGTCTCATCTGTTCCAGGCAAAATCTGTACCATGAAGCTAAGTGGCAGTTCTTAACCTTTTGTTGTGTCCTGGTCTGTCTGGCCTTCTGGTAGAAGGTATAGACACCTTCCCAGAGTCCATATATGTTTTTAAATGTATAGGATTGATGGCAGACTTCCACTACTGACCAAGATTGTAAAGGGATCACATTTAGCCTCCTGCCTGAAACAACTGAAAAACCACATTCTCATACAAGGGTTGGTCAAGAAATTTGTGGAACGGGGTTATCAGAGAGGTGGGTGCACTAGTGCACACAGTTTGTTGTGGGACTTATTAGTACATGTGCCAAATTTCAGCTTACTTGCATCCATGTTCTTTCAGATAGCACCAAAGAAGCATATCAAACACGAAGAAAACCCCAAGTATGGCTAAAATTGAATTTAGCACCATCATTAAGTTCCTCACAAAACAAGGGAAAACACCTTGAACCATTGTGGAAGAGATGTCAGCAGGTTATGGGCACTGTTGCCCTAGGAAATCCATGGTTTACAAGGGGCGTAGCCTTTTCAAGCAAGGCAGAGAGTGGATTGAAGATGACCTCTGTTCTGGATGCCCTGTTGAGGCCAGTTCCACAGACATTGTTTAAAAAGTTGAAAACTTGTAGTGGAAGGGCCAGATTGAATAAAAAACAGCTTGCAGAAATGATTCGAATATCACCGAAGTGCCCATGCACAAGAGCAATGTTGTGTTGGCTACTCTTCACAACCGTAGCTTCCAAATGTTAAACCACCCTCCTACATTCCAGACCTAGCTCTGTCCAATTATTATTTGTTCTCAAATATGAAAAAGCAACTTCAAGGGAAGAAATTTACAGATGACAAAGAGGTTAAAGCTGCAATTTTTAAAAAGGCTTATTTTATTGTTTGAGAGAAGGCAAGAGAGAGAGACAGAGAAAGACAGAAGGGAAGAGGGCCCAGAGCAGTATCCATAGTTGTATATTAGTTGTGACATGGTTTCATTCCACACAGGTGGATGTGGACCACACAAGGCTGAATCAAACTGGGGGCCTCCCTCATAGGAGGCAAGAACCTTCACCCCCATCCTGGCAGTTACCAGTTGTGCCACAGTTCAGCATGTGGGTTTGCACGGGCCAGGGCCAGGATTCAATCCCTAGACCTCACAGTTGCAAGGCAAGCCCTCAGCCTTTTGGGCTATCTTGGTCTCCCAAAGCTGCAATTTTGAAGGCAAAAACAAAGCATTTTTGGGGGGAGGGTATAAATAAACTTATTAAAAGAATCAAAAAGTGTATTAGGGTTAAAGGTGAATATATCAAAAAGGGAAGTTACTGAAATAGTTTTTCTCCCTTTCTTCCCCTTCATTCTGTGAATTTCTTGACCACCCCTCATAAAGTTATATGAAACAATAATTTTTAAAGCATTGACTATCAGTCAACAAAGGGCAGTGGGGAACAAACTAGGTGAGTACTAGGTGCTATTGCCCAGCTTGCTTACTGCCTGGAGTATCTCTAAACTATGTACAGTGAGCGGGAGCTCATAGTCTCCCTGAGTTAAAGAGAAGTGGGGACAAAGGGGAGGCCATGGCTGCTGGAGTTTGCAAATCAGAATACCCAAGGGGACAGCCACACCAAGACAGAGCTCTAGAGTGGCTGCCTTGAGTGTTCAGCTGAATGATCTGTGTGTGTGTGTGTGCGTGTGCATGTGCGTGTGCACACACACTGCTCAAGGCCAGGAAAAGAAGCACCAGAAAGGATTAGAGGGAACAATGATGCTTGGAGCTCCTGCAGGATCCGGAAGAGTTTCTTATCCCATCTTATCAAGCAGGCGGACTAGACGACCTCCCAATCCACACAGCATCAGGTGGAGTGCTCAGAAAGGTGTCGCCATGTCTGGGAAATGTCAGCGCTAAACTAAATGCTGTTCTGTTCTCATCCAATAAGTCTTGAAAACAAGACCAAAAACAATCAAACTAATTCCAAATAACTTAACCATGTCTCCAGAATAAAGCCAAGAGTATTTAGAATAAAATTCAGTGTCTAGCATGTAATAAAAATGACCAGGCATGCAAAGAAGCAGGGCAATACAACCCATAATGAGTATGATAATCAATCAATCAAAACTGATTCAGAAATGATACCAATAACAGAATTGGTATATAGGGACATTAAAACAGCTACAAGAAGCCATATATCTATATCTGAGAAGAAAAATACAGTAGTTGGGATTAACATCAGATTACATCCTATGGAACAATTGGTGGATTTGCAAACATAGCAATAGAAATTATCTAAAATAAAACAGGGGGAAGCTGGGATGGCTCAGCAGGTTAAGCGCTTACTTTGCAGCCCTGAAGCCCAAGGATTGAGTCCCGGGCCCAGCCCATGCGGACCCATATGCTGTACCCCCACCCCAGTTCAGCTCTCGCTGGGGCCTATGAGGAGGCTCTTGGCCCAGTTCCTGCCCTGCACAGCCCTGCGCCCACCTGTGGAGTGAAACTATATGGAAAACTAATGCTGTCAACTATAGACTGCTCTGGGCCCGCCCCCTTCTCTGTGTCTCTCTCTGTCTCTGTCTCTCTCTCTATCAAAAAACAATAAAAATAAGTCTTTAGAAAATAATAATAAAATAAAAGAAAACAAAAGAAAAAAGATCTTACAATATAGACAAAGCATCATTGAACTCTGGGACAACTTCAAGCAGCCCCAAAATATGTAATTAGAATCCCCAAAGGATAAAATATTTGACAAAATAATGATCAACAACTTTTCAAATTTGATTAAAATAATATATATATAAACCCAAAGATCCAGGAAGATCAAGAAACCCATGCACAAGAAACATGAATAACATTATACCACCAAGGCATATCTTAATAAAATCGCTTAAAATCAGTGAGAAAAGAATAAATTTAAAAGCAGCCCAAGATACATGCATACATACAAACATACAAACATACATACAAACACACCACTACACACATAGAAACAAAGAGAAAAGTGACCGTAGAATTCTTTTCAGAAACAATACAAGCCAGAAGACAGTGGAGCAAAATCAGTACTGAAATGAAACCAAACAAAATGATATGAAACTAAAGGAGGAAATTATATCAGTTGGAAATCCAGATCTACATAAAGGAATAAAGAGTAGCAAAAATGTTAACTACATCGGCAATAAATGTCAGACTTTCCCCTAATTATTTAAATGTTTTAAAAAAATAATTTGACTATTCAAGGGAAATATACTAAAAATGTATTGTGAGGTTTATAACATATGTGGTGATAAAATACATGGCAATAATAACACAAAGGCTGGATGAGGAGAAATGGCAGTATGTTATTATGTTTGTATACTATATGTACAGAGGAATAAGAATAATATAACTTGAAAGTAGACTGTGTTATGTTAAAAATATATACTATAAACACCAAAATAATACAGCAAAGTTACAGGTAATAAACCAGCACAGGTGATAAAATGAAATCACAAAAATGGTCAAGTAATCCCAAAGAAGGAGAAAAGGAAGGGGAAAAACAGAATGAAGCCATATGACAAATATAAAACAAATAGAAAGATGAGTGATTTATATCCAATCATAGCAATATTCACATTAAATGTAAACAGTCTAAACACTCCAATTAAAAGGCAAAAATTTGTGAGATTAAATAAAAAAAGCAAGATTTCTCTATATGATGCCTACAAAATATGACTTTAAGTGTAAAGAATTGCAAATAAGTTAAAAGCAAAAAGGTTGAAAAACATATATAATTCTAACATGAATTGAAAGAAAGCTGGAATAGCAAAATTAATCATCAACATAGATTTAGTAGCAAAGAATATTACCAGAAATAAAGAGGATCATTTCATAACTGTATTTCTATATATTAGCAAAAAACAACTAGAAATTGAAATGTAAAAAATAACATTTAC